>LZPO01108514.1:18269-42264 GCA_001675575.1 Neotoma lepida
TACAATCCATAGAACCACAGAGATTAATTATAGAGTAAGGAACTAGGGAGGAAAGATTTAGCTCATTAGGAAAAAGAAATAGAATGGATGGTTAGGGGGTGGCTGGAACAAGAGAATCATATGAAAAGGTAGAGGGAGAAGGTGAATGAGGGAGGGAATATGGGGATGGACACTAAAAATTAAGGACCATTTGATCAGTAGTATGGAAACTTAATACAATAGATGAATCACCAAAGAATGGGGAGACAGAGCCCTAACTGGACATCTCTTGCCACCAAATCAAGCTTCCAGTCCCAGGATTGGGCTATATCTAATTGAGTTGTTGGCCATAGGGGTCCCATGGAATACCCAAATGACCCTGTTGCCAAGATTATAGATTGTTCTCCACAAACTGATGGCAAGGCCCCATTGCTGAAGAAAGCACCTACACAATTCATTAAATATAGAAAAGTCAAACAAATGCCAATATTAAAGCCTTCACACCTGTGTTCTAGAGTCTTTGGAACAGGAAGGTACTCGGCATGGTGTCAAAAGGAAACTTAAACACCAAGCCAGTCACAAATACTTGGATCAACAATGATGTTTTGCTTGCAAGATATGCTAGTGCAATGATGTCACAAAGCTTGTGGGACTAACCAACCAATATCATATTTGACTTAAAGCCCACTCCACGAGATAGAACCCATACCCAACACTGCCTGAGTGAGCTAGAACCAGAGACTAGCTAACCCAGGGAACCAGAGTAAAACCAAATACTATTTTTTCTACTTGAAGAATGTAGCAATAAAATGACTCCTAATGATATTCTGCTACCCACCCTCATAGATTAGTACAATGTTCAGCCATCATCAGAGAAGCTTCCTCCTAAAGCAGATGGGAATACAGAGACTCACAGCCAGACATTATGCAGAAAATGAGAGACCTTGGAACATTCAGCCCTAAAAGGACATCTCCATCAGATCCCTTCTGTCATGGCTCAGGGAACTCAGCAGAAGAGGGGGCAGAAAGAGTTTAAAAACCAGATGGGATAGAAGACACCAACAAGGTCTTCTAACTCAAAATGATCAAAGTACTTATGAAATCACATACTAGGCAATATGGATGCACCCTGCATGGGTCTGTACCAGGTTCTGTGTGTGTATAAAGGAGATGTGGGAAGAAACTGGGACTAGCAGAGGGAGAGGAAACCGTGATCAGGATACAGTATGAGAAAAACATCTATTTTCAATAGAAGGGAATAATATTCTCTGTATCTTTTGTTCCTAAACTTGTTCTCATCTTCCTGTTAATTTCCTGTCCCAAGGAATTC
This sequence comes from Neotoma lepida, assembly GCA_001675575.1. Classification (NCBI taxonomy): domain Eukaryota; kingdom Metazoa; phylum Chordata; class Mammalia; order Rodentia; family Cricetidae; genus Neotoma; species Neotoma lepida. The sequence goes on from LZPO01108514.1 coordinate 19,579, forward strand.
CTCTAAAATGTTCAAAAATAACATCCTCTAGTCCCTCTGAACTCAATAAGTACAAAGGTTTACATGTTTTGTTTGTCTCAAAAAAAGCTTCTAGGAAACTTCCATTTCACTTTTTATTTGATTTGATTTTTTTTAATTATTTACTTTATTTTCTGAGATAATATAATTACATCATTTCATCATTTCCTCTTTCTCCTTTCAAACTCTTCCATCTAATTTCTTATTGGTAAAGTAGAGAGGAGTGTTGATATGCTTTTGAAGCCCTGATTTGTCTGGATTTGTCTCATTTTGTATCTACTATCTCAGAAGAAAAAATTATTAGCAGCAATCTCATTCACTGTGAAATATATCCCAGATAAGCAATAGTCATATAATCTGTATATGTGTTGAACAACACCTTCAAATTAACCTTCTCATTTCTACCTATTGTTTACCAGCTGAAGAGCCTGGTAACTTTGCTCAACCTCTCCTAAGCTTCAAATTACTAACCTCTGTGTGTGTGTGTGTGTGTGTGTGTGTGTGTGTGTGTGTGTGTGTGTGTGTACCAAGTTGGTTAAACTCTATATAGCTGGGGATAAACTTGAACCCCTGATCCTTCTGCCTCCACATTCTGAATATTGGGATTGCAGACATGCTCCATGTCACCTGGTTTATGTAGGAGTGGCAATCAAACTCATGTCCTCATGCATAGAAGCCAAGCACTCTACCAACTAAGCTACATCCTTAGCCGCAAATTACTAATCTTTAAATAGAAGGATCACAAATGGAGTATTTTTCTTAAAATATGTGTCATAGAAGATATTTTAATATTTTTATTAATTCTTTCAGAATTACATACATACAATGTATTTTGATTAAATTCACCCTCCACTCATCCCCATAACTTCTCTCAAGTCCACCTCCATTCCCTCCAAATTTCATGTCATTTTCTTATAACCCACTAAGTCTAATTTGTGTTGGCCATGGACTCATGTGTTTGGGGCCATCCACTGGTGCATGGTTGATCTATCAGTTTTATCCTTAAATAAAACTGACTTTCCTTCCCACAGAATCTATCAGCTGTCAATAGATCCTTAGCTAGTGATGGGGGCTAGTGAAGCCTTCCATACTCCCTGCTAAAATATTAGCTGTCTTGAAATTGTGTAGGCCTTGAGCAGGCAATCCCAGCTGCTATAAGTTCATGAGTGTAGCAGTCCTGTCATGTCCAGAAGCCACTGTTCCATTCTGATCCTTCTGGATCTCCAGCTCTTATCATTTTCTGCCCCTTCTGCTGCAATGCTCTCTGGCCTTTGGGAGAAGAGAATGTGACAAAGATGTCCCATTTGTAGCTGAACATTTCACTGACACTTCTCTACACTTTGACCAGTTGTGAGTTTCTACATTAACAGCCGTCCACTGCACAAGGAAACTTCCCTGATATGGTCCAAGAGCTGGTCAAATAAGTATTTGAATTTAGAGAGAAGTTTGATACTCTATCCATTTAGCAAAATAATAGTTAAAAAGCTCATCCTGGAGCCTAGGAGCTCCCAAACCATGGATTTATGACCAGATTTACTGTACCAGAAAACACTTTGAAAAATTACATTGGCGCTTTCATTACTTAGATCTATACCTATAGATGAAACATATTTAGACTACAATAATATTTAGTATTCTTAAAAAGGGAGAGGCTGAGGCAAGAAGATCCATGAAGTTTCCCTAGCAGTACAAATAGCAAAGCAAACACAGTGTTAAAAGATGACATCATGAAATGATAGGACAACTGCTCTATGATCTGAAGGACAGGAAGGAAAGAAGCACAAATTGGAATCTGAATAAAATATTGAGCCCAGAGAACCATGAACACATGGCAAGAGTGAATAAATGAATAGGAAGGGCAAAGAATTGGACTTAAGGATAAATGATAAAAATGTTGTCCAAAAACTGCAAGTGGAAATAAGAAGTAAAAATGCAGACTTGAAGAAACAGAGCTTGAAAGAGAAAAGGTCCAAATACAAACTAGAGAGCCAGCTCAACAGAAATATTTGAAGAATGAGGAATTGCTCTGAGAAGAAAGATTTAAACAGAAGGGTGAGGATTAAGGATGAAACCTTTCAAAAAGCACCCATGAAATGGGAAGAGAAAATTTTTGAAGAGAAAATATTTTAATTAAAAAGCTGAGAATAACAACTGACAGAAAGATTTGACGTTGAACTGGCATGGAATCAAATTCCAACTCAATAATCCCTTAGCTATGTGAACTTAGGGAAGCAGTCCTAATATCACTGAGATAGGATGGCCCTGTATAAACTCGGGAAGTAATGCCACACTTGCAGATGTGTGTAAGGTATAAAGTCTGACTTTAGTAAATACTTGTTAGATATGTAACTGGCAGAAATCCCCCCCCCAAAAAAAGGGAATTTCAAAGGGGAGAAATAAATTATAGACTCGGACTCCAACTTTCTCCACATCACGTTTTACCTATATTTTAGTGCAAACAGTTTGCAAGAATTCAGCATTAGGCCATCTTATTTAAGGCACTGGGAAGATTTTAAGAACAAATTTATTTAATTTATTTAATATATTAAAGACTACTTTGAGTTTCTCTTTCTTCTTTTGTGAATTTTAATAATTTTCATCTTTCAAATAAATTCCAAGAATCTTTATATTGTTAATTTATTAGCATGGTTATTCACAACCTTTAGTTAATTTTAATGTCTAATACCTGTAGTGATTGACTCTATTAATTATTGATATCATTAGTTTTTGTTTTGTGTTTTATCTTGATTGGTCTAGCAAGAATTTTATTGATCTCTTAAATACCTACATTCTATTTTTACTAATTTTTCCTTATTAATCTTTGATCATCTATTTCATCAATTTATACTTCATCTTAATATTTTCTGCTACTTACATTAAATTTTTCTTCTATTTAAAGGTTTTAGGGTATGAATTATTGATTCTTGATTTTCAATTTTTCTTCTATAGTATAGATACAAGTATAAAAACAATTTTAGTTAAATCATACAGTGTTCAACTTTTCATTTTTATTTAGCTCTAAAGTATTTTCTCATGTCCCTTGAGGTTTTTTTTCAGCAATTATGTTATTTAGAAGTGTATAGTTGTTTTAATTTCCATATGTGCTGAGATTTTGCAGAGATCTGTTCTTAGTTTCCGATTTAATTCCACAGTAGGAAGAGAACATATTTTGTATGTTTTTGGTAGTCTTAAATTTATTGAAACTTGTTTAATGTCTCGGCATATGGTCTGTCTTCGTGATTTTTTTCCACGTACACTTGAAAAAGTGTATTTTATTGTTGTTGGGTAAAATGTTATATAAATGTCACTCTCTTCGTATAAGTTGATAGTACTGTTCAGGTCTTCTGTGCCTATAATGATTTCTTTGTCTACATGTTCTGTCAGTTACTGTTGACATCACCAACTTGAAGTATGAATTTTTCTAAATCTTTTTTCAGTTTTCCCAATGCTTGTTTAATGTATTTGCAGTTCTAATTTGACTTCAGTTATTTATTCTCCCTCTCCCCCTCTCTCTCCCTGTCCATCTCCATCTCCCTCTCTCCTTTCTTCCTTCTTTCACCCCCCCACTTCCTCTTGTTCTTATGATTGAACACAGAGCATGAGCATGTGAGCCAAGCACTCTGCAACTGACAAGTGTTATTATGAAATATCTCTAACATTATTACTATATTCCATGACCTGCTGTCTATTGTGTCAAAACTTAACATAGCTACTCTTTTGTATGACTAGGGCTTACACAATGTATTTTCCCTCATTTTTACCACTTTTACTTTTTTGACATATAATGTATTTATGGGGACCATTATGATAATATAACACATGTATGCAAAGTGTAGTAACAAGATTAAGGTGCTTGCTAATATTCCCATGGCTAACATTTCTATGTTCTGGGAACTTGAACATTCCTCACTATTGTGAAATCTATCACATACTGCTTTAGGTAATAGTTACCCTACTAAGCTCTGGTAAACCAGCACTAATCCTCCTACCTGTGTGTTGTGGTCCTTATGTAATATCTTTCCACCCCTCTTCTCTTCTGTACATCTTAGTCTCTGGTGACCACTACTCTACTCTGTTCTATAAGATTGATTTTTCAATTTCAATGAGTAATAACATGTGGAATTTGTCTTCCTATGTCTGGATTATTTTATTTAACATAATGACCTCCAGTTCCAACCATATTGCCCTAACTACAAGATTTGATTATTGAATGGCGAAATGGTATTCTATTGTTACATTTTCCTTATTTATTCATGCATTGATGGAGACATTAGCTATTAAGTGATCACAGTGAATGGTACTGTAGTACTGTAGTAAACATAAGGATACAGCTGTCTCTTTGATATAAGAATTTCATTCTTTGAGTTATATACCCAATAGTTGGATTGCTAAATCATATGGTGACTTTATTTTTAGTTTCTAAAGGAATCTCCATACTGTTTCCCATAATTTTTGAGAAAAAAATCTGTTTCATATTTAATGTTATGATTCATTTTTAAATGTATATATTTAGATTTTTCATCACCAAGTTTAACTTCTCTGTCTCTTAATTGACATATTTGGACTATTTATATTTAATGTAATTATTGAGTGAAAGTTACAGTCTTCCTATTTGTTTTCTATTCATCCCATCTAGTCTGATCTTTGCTACTTTCCTCCCTTCTTTTCCTGCCTTTGTTTTAGTTTCTTTTTTTTAGTACTTTGTTTTATCTTTTCAATTGTTATCTCATCTTATTAGTTGTTGCTAATAGTTTCAGAGATGAACAACTTTGTCTTGACAAACTTTGTTTTGAAATAGTATTGTAGCAGATTGTGCATCATGTGACATTACTTCCATTTCCCCCTCTATACTTTGTGCTATTTTGCCTTAAACTGAATTTTCTCTTTAAGAATATTCCAAAAGAAATAAACATTAGCATTTTATATTTAAGTTCTTTAGAGTAATCATAAAAATGTAGCACTCAAGATACTTCAAGAAGTGTAGATGAGGTCACCCCACTTCTTTCTGTAAGAGGACTTGGAGATCAGTCACATTTACAAACACTCTAGCTTCTCCTTCAGACAGAATGACAGTATCATGGCTGGGACATTAAAGCCAGATGTGAGATTATGGTGTTTAAGAATCCTCTGACAATTGTATCATCAGCTTTCCAGTCAGATGGCTCTCCAAGCTTCTTTAATTCCCTTATTTCCACTGATAGATGGTATAACCTATCTTGTCTTGGTACCCACTTATTAGAGGACCTGGGACAAGGCAAACAGTATCAACAGTGGCCAAATCCAAAACAGTAAAACAAGGACTNGAGACTAAACCACTCTCAATTGGATGAAGAGACCATCACACAGGCTGACAGGCTGGCTGGGGACTGTGCCTGGCACTCTGTAACATACTCAATGAAGATTTGGTTGGTGACAACCAAGAAGTATGTCCCTGTAGAGGCAAATATTGTTGGAAGTGTGGTGACTTATACCTCTGAAAATAATACCTTTAGAGACAAAGGAACTGACTGATTGGTGCTGGCCCCTCTGCTAAACAAACAATGAAAGATGATTCATTATTACTATTAGCCACCAATAAATAGTAAAGTCTAGGAGTCTGGGGTTTCTCTGATAACTTACAAAGAGGTCTTTACCTCCAACTTGAACAATAGAGTGAAGATTAATAATTATAGTCAAGGCCAGGCAGTGGCAACGCATGCCTTTAATCCCAATACTCAGGATGCAGAGGCAGGTAGATCACTGTGAGTTCAAGGCCAGCCTGGTCTACAAAGCAGATGCCAGGACAGCCAGAACTGTTAAACAGAGAAATCCTGTCTAAAAAAAAACCACACAAATAATAATAATAATAATAATAATAGTAGTAGTAGTAGTAGTAGTCAAAAAGTTCTAAAGGTGTTTCATTTTCCCATTTTCCAAATAATAATGTCAGGATGCACATAATTATTATTATAATATTATTATTATTATAAATATTACATAGCAAACATTAACATATTAATGCCTTGTATAGAGATCTTTAATTTCCAGTATTAGAGTCCATCATTCTGTTGCTGTGACTTATGGATTTTCTATCCTGACTAGAGGATTTGGGAGCCATCAAGAAGACTTGTAATAGTCTGACTGAAACAGTTTTTAAAGATATATGTCAGAGGTTTGGGGAGATCACTGTTGGTAAAGTGCTTGCCACACAAGCATGAAATTGTCTTGCTGATCTGTGGTCAAGGCACACTCAGTGCCCTGTTGGCTTAAGAACTCATTCTAACCTAAGGATATATAAAAACCATAAGCAAACCTAATTGTAAAAACGATTTTAAGCTTTAATAGAAGTACTCTATGAGTTGTTAGTGAGGAGGCTTCTGAGAACTACCAACAATACAGGCTGTGGCCACTGCTGACGGTTGCCCACTAGAACTACATGGTAATACTTAATTGTTGAAGACCCACACACTCTTCTTAAAGGACATAGAGAAATGTAGCTAGAACTGAGGAGAAAACCTCCTCCCTGATTGCTAGTTATCAGAGTGTCAGTGATTAGTTATGTGGGGCATTGAGGGACAACGATCATCAACAGTCTTAGTTGTGCAATGCCAGAAACTTCCTAGAGTAGAACTTTGGATCTCAGCAGCAAGGAGAAGCCAGGAGTTTTAGACCATGTGATGCAAGAGTCACTGGTGATTCAGCTACTCTGAGGAGGGACCTATGTGGCAAGGCAGGAATGCACCTGACAGCATATACAAGAATTATAACATAGCTGCATGCAGGGCCATCTGGATGGAATTCCAGGACAGGAAGAATGAGGGCCTAAAAGCTATAGTTCCAATATTCCAGTATTGGGACTGTCAATGCTACGAACAGAAACATAACTTTCCAGGCTTTGGGCCAAGGCCTGGTAATTACAGGGAAAGCCTTGGGCTTCAGCTGGTAACGATGCCAGGTCTCCTGAATGAGGTGGGTCCCTGTGGCTTTGTCTTGCCCTCTCATTAATGAGGTAGAGGGGGGAGATTGGGCACATGAACTCAGGCCACCCATTTAGCTTATGTTCAAATTAGTTTAAATTTGCTTAGATTCACTAAAGCCTTCATTTTGGGATCTGGGGTGGGACTAAAGATATGACTGACTTGGCCAGAGTTACAGCTCAAGGACAATGGTCTATCTCCAGTACAGAGTTCACTCTCTTCCTTATTTATTCCCACAAACTGTACTGCATTGGGGTTATTTTGCTTCTTGACATACACCTAATTTGGGGGAATGCTGTATGTATTTGTGTATACTCACGTGTGNATGTTGGAATGTGCATTTGGATTGCCAGAAGTCAACAGCAAACGACTTGCTCAAATGTGCTCCAAATAATTTTTTGAGACAGTGTCTCTTACTGAACCTAGACTTCACCAATTCAGCAAGACTAGCTAGTCAGAGGCTCTTGGGTTCTGTTTGCCTCTGTTTCCCCAGGATTGGGATTACAGACCTGCAGCACCATGCTCTGCTTTGACACATGCTGGGAAATCTTCAGTGACTCCTGTGGATTTACTATTTTTGCCTGAACTCCTGTGGATTTAGCATTTTTGCCTGAAGACAATTCCCCAATCATCTAGTTAAAGAAGCAAGAAAGGTCATAACAATCTTGATGGCAATTTATCATGTTTTCTCTCACAATTTATGTCTATAAAATCTTTGTCTCACCAGTTTTGACAATGAATAATTTTGCATAGCAAATTATTATCTTAGTAAAACCTTACCACATATTTTGTACAGGCTTCCATTTTAAGTTCAGTTTTACAAAGGGCATGAAATACACACTGAAATTTCTTCTTATTTTCCATTATGGATATCCAGTTACTCTGGCATCATTTGTGGAAAGCAGAGGACTTTTCTCATTGAATTATTCCTGTGCCATTGTCAAAGTCAATAAGCATTTATTCTTTGGTATTTTTATTTCTGTTTGAGAATCTCATACAACATATTCACCCTTTCAACCCTTCCCCTTGCCCTCTCATCCTCTCACANCTCTCATTCCCTTTCCACACAGTTTTAACGTCACTTCTTATTTCTTCTTTCCCCATCAAGTCCAGTTTGTGTTGTCCAGCCTATCTGGGGATTGAGCCCTGTTCAGCCTATCAGTGATCACATTCATTTTTGAACTGTTCTTTCCTGTAAATATAAATGTGTATACTTATTATTTTAATTTCAGCTTTCTATTTCCCCAGTATGATGGGACTGTGGTTTTTCTACATGGGAGCTTCACAATACCAGCTGTATTAGCCAGGATTCTCTAGAGTCACAGAACTTAATGGAATTATAGATAGATAGATAGATAGATAGATAGATAGATAGATAGATAGATAGATAGAGATATGAATTTATTGGAATGACTTACAGACTACAGCCCAAGCAATCCAACAATGACTGGCATGAATGGAAATTCTAAGAATCCTAAAGTTGCTCATTCAAGGCTGGATGCCTCAGCTGTTCTTCAGTGTATGTTGGAATCCCAAAGAAGTAGGCTCCAATCCAACTCCAATCCAATGAAGGAATGGATGTGCTAGCAAATCAAGGACAAACAGGCAAAGAGCAAAAACTTCCTTCTTCTATGTCCTTATATAGACTTCCAGCAGAAAGTGTTGCCCAGATTAAAGGTGTGTCTTCCTGCCTCAAGATCTGCATTAAAGGCATGTGTCTTCCAGCCTCAAAGGTCTGGACAAGAACTGCATTTACCCACTTCAAACCAAGCAGAATATCTCTCATGGTGTGCCTTCCATTTCTGGATTGTAGTTCATCCCAAATATAATCAAGCTGACAACCAAGAATAGCCATCACACCAGCTATAAACATGAAACTTAACTTGTTAATACCTATCTTTCCTCCTCCAAGACTCTGTCTGCTTCCAGTCTCTCTCCAGCACCTCCTGGTAGTCCTTTATACTTTAATTTCACCTAGATTTAATTTTTATGCATGGATATCATCTGGTAAGGTCTTAGTCCATATTCACTTATAACATGTATGCATTTCTGCACCCACATTATAAATAGACATACAAAGGAAAAAAATCTTAAGAGTTCAGCACAATCTGTATTCACTATTCCAATCAAAATACAAAACATTTCCAATACTCACAGGTTCCCTCATTGCTACTCCTCACAGTAGTATCTCCCAATAAGTTACCATAATCGGCATTCTACCTTTAGAGGATACTTTCATCTATTTATGAATTCTATGTATTTTATTATCTAATTTATTTTGTTCCAGAATAGATTCATCTATATTGTATATATTTTGTTTTCTGTATATTATTTTGCTGTACTAATAATATGCAACAACTTATTTCTCCACCTTATTTTGTGACAATAGTTTTTTTTTTTTTTTTTTTTTTTTTTTGGTTTTTCAAGACAGGGTTTCTCTGTGTAGCTTTGCGCCTTTCCTGGAACTCACTCGGTAGCCCCTGTCTCTTATACACATCTAGATGTGTATAAGAGACAGGATTAAAGGTGTGCGCCACCACCACCTGGCGACAATAGTTATTTTTAAAATGTAACAAGTTGAATTTGGCTGTTCAAATGGTAATAAAACAAATAGAACTCTGGATTATATATCATAAAAACATCTGTTGAATACACACACAAACATACACACATACATGCACACATACACACACACACACACACACACACACTACTGTAAATTCCTCTAAATGTATTTATAAAATAACAAAAGCCATCAATGTATCTGCAAGTTCAGTTTCTTATTAATGCTACAGCATTTTTGTTAATTAAATACTTATTTAATATTCAATACATGTGTACATTTCAAGTGGTCAATATCATGGCAAAGGTCTGTTTTTCATAAACCATGTAACTACACCTTATTATTTACTAAGGAAATAAACTCAGGAATTAGACAACTGTCCATTTTATAAAAGTTGAGATCATTTTTCTGCAAAAATAATTATGTGTTTTCAGGCTTAGAGAGATGGCCTTGTGGTTAAGAGCACTTACTGTACTTCCAGAAGACCTGAGTTCAGTTCCCAGCACCCACATCAGGTAGCTCACATCTGCCTGTAACTCCAGCTCCAGGGGATTTGGCAACTGTTCTGGACTCTCAGCCAGCATGTGTATACAACAGTGTATACATTCACAAAAACACACATTAATACACATTGATTTAAAGAATGCTTTATATCCATTACTTGTGTGGTTTAGTTCCTCTATTTTGTCTTTAAGACCTGATATTCTATCTTTTACTTGAACCATTCTACTTATCTTTCTTCTAAGTTTTCTAGTCAGGTTATTGAGGTTTTCAATTCCATCTTCATTCTGCCTTGAGTTCTCTTCTATATTTCTTTCTTCTTCTTGAATTTGGTTTTCAAATCCTGAGTTGTTTTCATCATTTCATTCAGCCATTGTGTTTGTGTTTTCTTGGGCATCACTCAGGCATTTATTCTCTTTAAGCTTATTGAGCTGTTTATTTGTAAAAGTTTCCTTAGAGTCCTTAAATTTTTTGACAAAACTTATGATTCTTATTCTAAGCTCTGTGTCCTGAGGTTCATCTAAGTAATTCTCATTAGAGAATGTTTCTATAGGACTAGTGGATTTCAGGGGGGACAGATCCTTTCTTGACCTTTCATATTGTTTGTGTTTTTGCAATGAGACCGGGGCATGTAGACTTATTTCAGTGGTTCTGTATCTGATGTGAAAACAGCAAGATTGGCTGATGAACAGGATGTGCCACCCAGCCTAAATCTGGGGGTTGAACAAAGCACAGGCAAAGTTTACCAGTCTGGGCCAAGACTCTGGTTGTTGATCACGTATTTAATTTGTTTTACTTTCATTTCCACTCAGAAATCTTACCCACATATATTTCCATCACACTGTTATTAATAAAATCATAATATAGTTATTGTACTATATTATGATATTATATATGAGGTTTATGACATACTGGGAACATATTGCTGTGAGTCACAAATAATAAATGGATCCAAAACAGTGGGTGGAGAGTGGCATTTCAAGCAGAGGAACTAATTTTTTTTAAAAAGAAAACAAAATCCTAGAAGCCCAGTAAAGCCATGCACACTTAGGTCCAGGGTGAACTGCTGAGCGTGTGGAAAAGTCAGGAGATTGTTGACTGTGCTCCCTCCTCCTATGTGTTACACTCTCAGAAGATAACTATTTGTGAAATAAGACATGGGATGCTCAGAGAAGATTGAAAGATCCACTTCATACTGCACAGAGATGTTGGCACATACATGTTTATGGGTCAAATGTTGACAATAACCAAGTTGTAGAACCTGCTCACATGTCCATCAGCAGATGACTTGACAGAGAATGTCTGGCTTCAATAGAAGCATGCCTCCTGACCCTTGAATCTTACTGGTCTTCCTCTGATGGCCACAGAGACAAGGATAGATAGCCAGCATAGCTTGCCCACTTGAAGTTGATTCATCAAAGCTATAAATAAAGTAGTTTGGGGGTCCTTGGTTGCCTGGGGCAGCCTACCAGAGTACCAGCTGTATATAAATTGTTTTGAGTATTTGGGCTTGGTTTTGTTTTGTTTGGGGGTGTTGATTGTTTTGGGGGGAATTTTTTCTTTTTCTTTTTTTTAAGTTTTCTGTTTAAAAATCACCTGAACTACTTAGTCATAATCAAATGGAAATAAAATAGGACTTCCCAAAAGAAGGATGCTAGAAGGATACTTGAAGAAAATATTGTAATCTATGTATATGTAAAGAAAACATGGGTTAAATTTGGATAGCTCAGGATTAATATTCTCAAGATAAAAGCTGCTGGTGTCAGTAACCATCAGGAAATTACAATAATCTAGGACAAGTTAACTTTCCTCCCTACCACAGTATGGTTTAGTCTAACCCAATCAACAATTGAGACTCTTGGTAAAAGAATTCCAGGATATTATGACTTTGTCAAGTCCAAGACAGGCCTTTGCAAAGAGATTAAGCCAGTGCAGTGAAATTCCTTGACTCTTGGTGGTATGAGAAAAGTTCAAAGAAAGAAAAACACAGCAATTTGGGGACTATTGATTAATAGTTTATTTGGATTGTGACAGAAGCCAATGGAAGAGTGTACTATAGACATAACACACCTGTTTTCTAATGCTCATTCTTGGGAATGGGCTGAAGGGTTCTATGAGTCATTTTTAAACTGCAATGGAAATTCTTCAAAGGTCTGGAGTTCTGAGATCTCTGGTCTGATAAAAACTGAGAATCTGGAAGATGTGCCAGGGTCTAGGTGTCTGGGAGCAGTCTACACTTTGGTGGAACTAATGTGCTTCTGAGATGGACAAGCTCAATATATAGAATAGGATGTTTCCTACTTATGTGACATGAGCTGTGAATGTGTGTTTTCTGAACATGGTCAACTGACCAGTGGCTTCAAACTCTGCAGAGACACACTGGCACAGTGTGGAAGGTTTCATGGCTATAGCTGGTATAACATTGGTATTTGGTATCTGCTGCCTATGAGACAATCTTAGAATTATTAAGTCCTCAGGAGAAATGTAAAAACATGCTACAAGAAGATTTCTCCTTCTAGTTTCTACATGTTCCCAGCATGTTCAAGACTTTATGCACAATTTTGGGAACACAGTGCTAGAGGATCACCCATAGTGGATTCATTAGTTTCAATGATAAAGTTCATACTGCTTTCACTGCATTAAAATCTGATTGTTTCCAAGCATTTTGAATGTCATTTTGAATGTCATGAAGCTCAACTGTGGAATTCTACCCAGTCATTTGAATAGAGATAGAGACATGACTAGCAGCATAATCCTTATGCAGCTACAAGACACTCTGGATGCACCATTAGCGACATTCTCCATGCCTGAAACAGTGCTTTTGAGAGATGCCATGGTGATGGTTGTAGGGTAAAAGGGCCAGCCAAAGAAACCCTCCCTGACCCTGAAACCAGAGCCTGTGAAAGAAACATCCTGATCCTGAAACCAGCACCAAAGAAACACACTTTGGCCCTGGAACCAGAGCCAGTGAAAGAAATATGCCCTGGCCCTGAAACTAAAGGCAAAACGGTTAAAAGGGCCAGTGAAAGAAATACACTTTGGCCCTGAAACCAGAGCCAACTCTGCCCCTGACTAACTGAATGTGAAACCAACCTCTTCCCTGAGCAGGAAAACCAACCAATCCCTGAGCTGAAAACCAACCAATCCCTGAAAATCTTGTCCCTGGAAAAACTCTGCCCCTAAGAAGCCTATAAGTCTTGTGCCATTTCAGTTGGCAGCTGACTTCCTCCACCCTGCCAGAGGCAACCACTCTCCTGGATTGCTCCTTCCCAAATAAATCTCTTGAAAGAATTTTGGGTGAAGGCCTTCTTTCGCCAGGGTGCAGCAGAATCTCTGCCAGGAAGCTCCCTTGGAGGAGCAAAGCAGAAAAAGCAACTGACACTTCTGCTGGGAAACTGAACTTGGGAGGGGAGCAGAAGTAACAACTTTGTGCCAGAGCCGGAGCAGATAGCTACATTTCTGCAGAGGTCTCCCCTTAGCAGAGTGAAGCAGAAGAAGTAATATCTTGGGCCAGAGCTGAGAAGAAACTGGTATCTCTGCTGGGAAACTCCCTCAAGGGAGCAGAGCAGAGCCCAGCTATAATGGCTCTCTCAGAAAGGAGCAGACTTGCCACATCCGGTGGGGAGACCATCCCCCACTGGACCCAGCTTCAGGTATAGCCTGACTTCTAAAAAAGTCAGGATACCTTTCTCCTTACAGCTGTAGGTATCCAGGATACCTTCCTTTCACAGCTGTAGGTATAGCCTGACTTCCCAACAAGTCAGGATACCTTTCCCTCCAGAGCTGTAACACTTGCAGGTGTATCGGGTGAGAGGAGAGAAAGAAGGAATCCAAGAGCATAATAAGCCAGACATTTCTAGGAAAGATAGAATTTCATCCTTTGTGGTGGGGATTGTGAGTGACTGAATTGAGTGTTTTCTAAGATAGGTTTAAGTCCCCTGAGGCTTTGGAGAAAGAGTGGGTATTGGGTCTTAATTGTATATTTGGTCAGAGTGGGGTGATTGTGGTGCACACACCTTTAATCTCAGCATCCGGAAGGCAGAGGCAAGAGGATCTCTGTGAGTTTGAGGCCAGCCTGGTCTACAGAGTGAGTTCCAGGACAGGCTCCAAAGCTACACAGAAAAACCTTGTCTTGAAAAAAAGGAAAGAAAAGAAAACACCTTATAGATTTGGTTGAGCTTTGTAGTTGGATGATAACGAGGAGATGGTGTTTGGCTGTAGAAGGGTTTTGGGTGTCCCACAACTGGAGATCAACTTGAGAGGCTGGTAAAGGAAAAAGAGTATCAGAATGTGTGATTTGGAGGAGGAGGGGGATAGCTGGTGAGCCTGGGGTCAAGCAGATGGAGGGAGCAAAAGAAATAGAGGTTCCCATTTTGGTTAGGAGGTCCCTTCCCAGCAAGGGGATGGGACAGGTTGGTACTATTTGGAAAGAATGGGTGAGGGGATACCCCTAAAGATGCAGCTAAGTGGTGGGGTTTGGTGAACTTGGTAAGGTTGTCCCCCAACTCTGACATAGAGGAACAAGAGGGTAAGGTGGGTCCCTAGAACTTTGTCAGGACTGAAAAAGTGGCCCCAGTGTCCAGAAGGAAGGAGATGGATCTCCCTGATACTGTGATGACTACCTGAGGCTCCTTGTCAGAAATGGTGGTGGTTGGGCCAAGGGAGCCTGGGCCCGATTGGTCATCCATGACCAGACCAAGGAGGTTGGCTGAAAAGCAGTCTGGACTTAATGTTCCCATGTCCCTCACGGCATGAGGACACTCAACACCCCAGTGTCCTTCTTGATGGCACCTTGGACATAGTCTGGGTGGTTTATGAAGAGGGTTTGGACAGGCCTTGGCCTGGTGATCCTCCTGACTGCATTTGTAACAAAGGTGTGGAGTTTCTCTGGCTTTTGGAGGCCAGGGAGCCTGGTCTGCTTTGGCCAGCGAGAAGCTTTGGCCATTATCTGGTACTTTTGTTTATAGGCTTTTTTTCTATTTATAATATTTTTAATTAAAAGATTTTCTGTTTATTTTACATACCAACCACAGAACCCCCTCTCCTCCCTCCTCCCACACCCCAGCCTTCCCCCTCAACCCACCCCCCATTCCCACCTCCTCCAAAGCAAGGTCTCCCATGGAAAGTCCCCAGAGCCTGGTANATTCAGTTGAGGCAGGTCCAAGACNCTCCTCCATGCACCAAGGCTGAGCCCGGTGTCACACTATAGGCACTGGGCTACAAAAAACCAGTTCATGCACCAGGGATGGATCCTGATCCCATTGCCTGGGGGCCCCCTAAACAGTTCAAGCTAAACCACTGTCTCCAGTATCCAGAGGGCCCAGTCCAGCACCATGGGGGCTCCACTGCTATTGGTCCACAGTTCATGTGTTTCCACTAGTTTGGCTGGCCACCTCAGTACATTTTCCCATCATGATATCCATGTTTATGGGCTTTTTCATCTCTTCCATCGTACACCTTAAAGGCCACAGCTAAGGCTTCTGCCTGTGGAGTCAAGAGTCCTCTCTCTAGATATTTAAGTTTAGCCTTAATATCTGGGAAACTCTGAGAGAAGAAGTAGGTCATGAGTTGCTTTGTATTTGGGGTCTTGGGATCCAAGCTGGTATAAGAGGGCCTTTGTAAGGTGGTTGAGGAATTGAGATGGGTTTTCTTGTCTTTCCTGGATGACCTCTTGGACTTTTTCATAATTTACTGCCTTAAAAAAGAACTGGGACTGGTTTAGATCTGGGAGGTACAGGAGGTCCCGTGGCAGAGCAGGAATGAATAGCAGGAGGACTAGGGGCTGTCAGTGGGCTGAAAGTGGATGCCAATGAGAGTTGACCTGGATGACCTGTCACTGAGGAGGGAGAAAGGGAATCTGAAGGAACCAGAGGAGAGGGAGCTGTGGGCTTTGGTCTATAGAGGGAGGATCAGTAGCTGGATTAAATATAATAGATTCATCCTGTTCTGACTTTATAGCTAGCAGGAGCTAAGTGGGGGAACAGGAAGCACAGAGAGAAGGCTTGGAGCAAAGGTAAGAGAAAGCTATAACATAGAGAATCTCCATCTCCCTGATCATTCATAGTACTTGTAAAGGTCCCGAATAATATTGGGATCTAGGGTACAATTACAAGGCCATTTAGATTGGTTATCTAAGGGATATTGAGGCCAAACTTTACTGCAAAGGTGAAGAAGTTTAGGGCCTTTCAAATCGAATGCCAGGTGTAGAGGTTTGAGGTTGTCTAGGAGGCATCCCAAGGGGGAATGGGAGGGTATGGAGTGCTGAGTTCCCATGGATGAGAGAAGTTCAGGAAAAGGTCACTGCAGCCTGTGGCATCGGACATCCCCTGGACTCAAACAAGGACCAAGCCATTCAGTGGGTGTCACCACACTCAACGAGGGTCAAGCTTAGCTTGACTAAGCCAGTGGAGAGACTCTAGTGCCTGGTACCAGGGCTTCTGTAGAGATGGGAAGACAAGAGAAAACCGAGCTCTGAGGGGGGATCTCATCCACAGGAAAGGGCTGGAGAAAGGAGTCACAAAAGCCACAAGGGCCTAGTGGAGCTATGGAATTATGAATAGCTCTAGGGGAAGACAGGAGGAGAGAACAGAAAGGGATGCAACCACCCAAGGAAACTGCCTGATTGCAGCTCTAAGGGTGTGGTCAGGTGAGGCGGTCCAGCCATAGCCTTAAAGACTGAGGCTGTGGGTACCTCAGCTTCTAAGAGTACTAGAGGGGTGGCAGACACTCAATGGTCACTTCCTCAGATTCATTTACACCAGCCAAAGGGGGAACTCACCTAATTGCTGCTGTGAATGGAATGTTAAATGATCTGTGAGCCAGGAGGTGAGTCTGTAGCAGATGGACTGGAGATAAGGGATAAGATCCCAGTGTGGTTCAGACCACAGGGGGAGAGCACAGACACCAAGGCAATCCATCCTGGATTTCAGGATACTTTTCCCTCTGGGTTTATAACACTTGCAGTGGTTGGGATTGAATAAAGAGTTAGTGTTTGGAGTCTCCAACCAAAACATTTTTCAGCCATCACAATGAAGCATTTTGAAACCCGAGGAAACTGAGATTCGTTGCTCTGAATGGAAGAAAGCTGTGGTTTAGTCAAATTGTTGGACTACCATTCAATCTTCAGAAAACAATGACCCAGGTATCTTCCACAGTCTGTTCTGGGACATTTCGTAGTAAGTGGCATGATGATGTTACTGAGAGCAAGGAACATCTCAGGTATCCCATAAACAATGTCACAATGTGGATTCCTGATGTTCAGGCTTTGGATCCAATGACAGATCTGGCAGTTCCATCTTAATGTGCCCACTACACTACCCATAGGCTCTAGTATTATTTATAAGTCATGTGCTGCATGATCCTCCAAGTAGACCTGTGGCTTGAAGGTTATTGTTTTGTTGTTTTTTTTTAATTCAACAGAAAGAATAATCCAAGCTGGAAAAGCTTACTCATCAATAAAGTACTTGCCACACACACACATGTGGACCTGAGTTCAAGTCCCCAACACCCATGTAAAAAGACACATTTAGTGGTACATTTATGTAACCCCAGAGGAATGAGAGATGTGTCTTTGGCATGCACTTGCCAGACAATCTAGTGAATCAATGAGCTTCAGGATGAGTGAGAGACCCTGACTCAAAAAATAAAATTGATAACAACTAAGGAAGATGCCTGACATCAACCTCTGGCCTGCACACTCACATACACACATACACACACACACACACACACACACACACACACACACACACACACACACACACACACACACACACACACACACAAACACTACAGAAATATTTTGTATGTTTTTAACATTGACAGTTAAGTCACCTTTGCATCTGCCTGTCTCTGTTGCATACTATTCTACTTCATTCCTTCTAAGACTTGTGGATGAATTTGGGGAATTATCCATTGGAATTGTCATCAAATATACTCAGATGATGACAGGCAGAGATTTGATTCTCTGCACTGCATGTGTTTCATGCAGTTTATCATTCACATTCTGAAAGTGAATAACTTTTTATTTGTTAGCTTTTAGCAGGCTTCCAAATCTTCTTTTGTACATATTAAAAGACCACAGTATATGCACCAAATATTTAAAATAGGAACTTCTGTGGAAGCACTAAGTGACAATTTGCTGTTCTCATAAATTGGATAATTCTGTGAAAAGTATTTTAAGCAACTGAAATTCTTTAGACATTTTACACTAATTGTCATGACTTTGGATCTTATAGGGAAGAACATTTTGTTTGTTCATTTTATTTTTGTCACTTATTTTATAATTTTACTTTGTATGGTGGTTTGAAAGAAAATGGTCCCCAAAGGGAGTGGCACTATTAGGAGTTGTGGAGTAGGTGTGGTCTTGTTGGAGGAAGTGTGTCACTATGGAGATGGGCTTTGAAGTCTCATGTATGCTCAAGCCGTGCCCAGTGAGACAGTTCACTTCCTGTTGCCTGCAAAANGTAGAACTCTAAGCTCCTTCTCCAGCACCATGTCTGCCTGCATGGGGCCATGTCCCATCATGATACTGGACTAAACCTCTGAAACCACTCAATTAAATGTTTTCCTTTACAAGAGTTGCCATGGTCATGGTGTCTCTTCACAGCAATTGAAACCCTAATTAAGACATTTTGCATATATAACATACCCACCTATATAAAATGTATGCTGAAGACAGCCCATTTATAAATTGAAAGCAAATGATGCTAAGTAGACTGTAACAGAACTGATTTCAAATGGACTGTGATTTCTATAAGTATTTTGAGGGAATCAAATAGACTCATTTTGAGACAATGATTATGCTTATTATTAACCAGGATAAGTTTTTTCTTAAAGAGCCAACATTTATTTAAGGGCTGACCTGGTTTGGCACTAGACTACTAGTTGGTGTGTTCCTCCTTAGGGAATGCCACTTATCCCATGCCCAGCTGCCTATAGCTCTTTGTGTGCATTTGAGGCCTCATGGGCCTTTCTCTGTCTGGTTTGGCATGCTCACTGTTGTCATCCTTTTTCAGCTCACATTGGGGCGGTCATGTTAGTGAGATTTTATAACTGCAGCTTCTGGTATTACTAGGAAACACACTCTTACAGAAAACTCCCTGATCTTCCAGCTCTTACAATCTTCCCAACCCCTCTTCCACAATGATTCCTGAGCCTTAGATGTAGAGATGGTTTCTAAGTGTATCTGTTGGGACTAGGCTCCAAACTCTGCATTTTGTTCCGTTGTAGTTTTCTATAATGGTCTCTGTCTTCTGCAAAGAGAAGTTTCCTGGATGAGGGGTGCTAGGGGATGTCTTTCTGTATGCTGTGGATATATGTTGTTCCCATTGGTTGATAACTAAGCTGCTTTGGTCTATGGCAAGACAGCTTAGAGGCAGGCAGAAAATCCTTAGAGAGACAGGAAACTGGGGAGACACCAGCCTGCCACCTAAGGAGCAACATGCCAGCAGACCAGGAAAGCCATGGAACACATGGCAAAACATAGATTAATAGAAATGGGTTCATTTAAGATATAAGAGCTAGCTAGCAAGAGGTCTGCCATAGGCCATACAGTTTGTAAATAATATTAAGCTTCTGAATGATTATTTTGTAAGCAGGTGTGGGACAGCAGGGCCAGGCAGGACCAGAGAAAACTTTCAACTACAGAGGGGTGAAGACTACGCTTATCTGCCAGTATAAGGGCAAATATTTACAGATTGNTGTTAGAAATTTGTTTAGTTTAATAGTGGTTGTAGATTCTCCTCCAATAAGCATGATTNCACTAGCACTGANTAGTAAACTAGGTTTCCAGTACCAAGCATAGTCCTTCATGTTGAGCAGTTCTTAAGTCCAATTAGAGAGCTGTTGTTTACCACCAAGGTATGCATGCCAGGACTGAATCCATAGGTTTATTGTGGCCTGCTGGTCATTGATGTGGTTCATAGGCATCATAGTTGGGTAGGACTGTTGGTTGCCTCCTTCCTTTGAAGTTTTTATAGCACTTTCTGTTACCATGACAGCTAGTCTTCAGAGACGGGACATTCAGGTCAGTTAGTTATAGCTCAGGGTTCTCTGAGCATGATCCCTTCAGCANTCAGAACTTACCTTCTACCTCTGGGAGGTCACCAAGGGCAACAGCAACAGGCTGTATGTTTTAGGAGTCTCTTGAACAGCTCTGGCCAAAAACTCAGAAGGCTTCTCATTTCTGGTATCAGGGTTTTTGTTAGATGNTCTTTGGCTCTTGGAGGGAGCACTATCATCCCAGATGAGAAAAGTTAATTAAAACTGTGTATGTATATTTATACATGGAGTTACATGTGTTATAGTTTTGGGGGAGTGGTAAATAGTTAATAGAATGATTCCTTGTGGCTTTTTCAGACATCCTTAATGTTATTTTATCTACCTCCCTCCTTCTGTATTTACCACCTTCTCCCTTCCCTAAAGAGGGCCCNTTTTTCCCATTTCCCCTATCAGATCACCTATCCAATGCCAAATGGTCAGCCCTGAAAACATACATACAAGTAGCATTATACAGATGGTATAGGTTGTATCTAAGAATATATATATATTTATATATGTATGTATGTATATACATATACTTATACACATGCAACAATTAGTTTTTTTGAAAGTCATGAATTTGAAGGAGAGAAAAGAGGGATACAGGGGAGGGTTTGAAGGGAATAAAGGGAAGGAAGAAATGTTGTAATCAAATTATGATCTCAATATTTTTAAAATACTAAAAAATAAATGAGAGCCAACATTTAAAATTTAAATATATACTCTCTTTCAATAAAAGAAAATGTGCTTTATAAGACTTCGATAAATTTCTTTTTAAAAATATTTCACTACATTTATTTATTTGTTTATTTATTTATTTGGGGGCAAATATGTGCCATGATGCACACGTGGAGGCCAGAGGACATTTATGGGAGTTGGTTCTCTCCTTTTACCATGTGGGACTCAAGGATAAAACTTGGGTCATCAGGCTTAGCAGTAATCACCTAACACTGAGCCATCTCACTAGCCCATACATTAGCTCTTATGCTTTCATTTTTTTGTTTTAGTAATATATATCCTTTTTAAAAGAGGAAAATGGTAAAATAATACAGTGTCTTAGGGTTTCTATTGCTGTGAAAAGACATCATGACCAAAACAACTCTTGTAAAGGAAA
Source organism: Neotoma lepida (assembly GCA_001675575.1). Classification (NCBI taxonomy): domain Eukaryota; kingdom Metazoa; phylum Chordata; class Mammalia; order Rodentia; family Cricetidae; genus Neotoma; species Neotoma lepida. Next base: position 40,772 of record LZPO01108514.1, read on the forward strand.
ACATTAAATTGGAGCTGGCTTACAGTTTCAGAGGGTTAGTCCATTATCACCATGGTGGGAAGCATGGTGGCATGCAGGCAGACATGGAGTGAGGTGCTGAGGAGGGAGCTAAGAGTTCTACATCTTGATCCACAGGCAGCAGGAGAGACTATGTATCGCACTGGATATAGCTTGAGCATAGGAGACCTCAAGGCCCACCTCCATAGTGACACACTTCCTCCAACAAGACCACACCTCCTAATAATTCCACTCCCTTTTGGTCAAGCATTCAAACACATGAGTCTATGGGGGCCACACCTATTCAAACCACCTCATACCACAAGTAATANCCTTCAACATCAGTACTAATCCAAATAAAATTATTTTCCCTTGAATTAACTTAGTACATACTTGAGATTCTTTTGAGAAATTAAAGAATGTCAAAACATTAAAAAGCTAAAAAATATGAGTAAAGCAAAGAATCTCTTTCTAGTGTTATTATTAATAAAAAGATATTATTTCAGATGATAGAGAATCACCTCTGCTTAATGTCATGCTACTGAAAAAGTTTATCACCAAAAACATCTTCTGGTAAAACAAAAACTCAAAAGTTTCTGTGTTATGTAAGAATGACATCAAAGGGCTACAGAAATGTCTCAGGAAGTTAAGAGCACTGACTGTACTTCCAGAGATCCAGGGTTCAATTCCAGTGGCCACATGGGTCACAACCTTCTGTCACTCCAGTTTCAGGGAATCAGATGCCTTGTTCTGACCTCTGTGGATACCAGGCATGCATTGGTGCACAGATATGCACCCATATATATACAAAATAAAATAATTTTAAAAAAGAGAATACATTCATCTCTCTTCCCAACATCAACTTTTTTTTAATTCCTCAAATTGTTCTGACCTCTGTGGATACCAGGCATGCATTGGTGCACAGGTATGCACCCATATATATACAAAATAAAATAATTTTAAAAAAGAGAATACATTCATCTCTCTTCCCAACATCAACTTTTTTTTAATTCCTCAAATACAATTAATTGGTTTTGTAGTATGAAAGTGTGAAAATTATGTTTTCTGGCTGTATTTTTCTGTCACTGCTGAATTGGGAGACACTGAGCTAAAGGGATTGTTTGGAGTTGGTGTTAACTTGTATTTACTGATGTCTTTGTGCTGTTTCTAAATTANTGAACTTTTATTTCCTGATGCAGCTGCTAACTTAGTAACATAAANATCATGAGAAGGCACTGCAACTTATCACTTGGTGACAGGGATACTTCTCAGTGTAACAGAGTTTCTAGAAAGGTGGCTGAATTTGCTCTGAACAGAGCAAATCACTGTTCAGGTCATTTAAAGAGAGCAATTTTGTATGTGTAATATGGAAAATTTAGGAGGGTTTGAAATTGTACCCTGGTAATAGATGATAATTTATTTAAAATAATTTAGCCCCTTACTCTTTTTTAAGAGAAACAACATGGAGGATGTGAGCATAGGGGAACAGGAGGTTC
>LZPO01108515.1:31646-47593 GCA_001675575.1 Neotoma lepida
GAACTATACTCCTCCCTTGGTAGCCTAGTTGGGAGATGACACAGTGTAGTCTGCAAATCCTTTGACGTGAAGATGTGAAGTGCATATGCATGTAAGAGTTCCCAGGCTCCCTGTCCAAGTGATAGCATGGGGATGTGTCTACAGAATGGGTTGCTACTGGCAGAGTTGCAGTAAGTAGATGTCAGAGAGCACAAATGATGTAAGACAGATCTAGTTCTTCTGAAAGCTAATGAAGTATCTACAGATATGCTTACAGGGAGAGCTGCTCACTTGTTTTTGTTCCTGGAGAGTATTTGTGATATATTAGGCCTATGCCTCAAATTTTTGACTGCTCATTTGTTCCTTTGTTACAGAGGAGCCCAGTCTCTGAAGCCATAATAACTCATCCACCCACTCAGTGATCTAGAAATATTTTGAAAGTTTTATCATAAAACAACATGGTATAAAGGTAAGCACACATGATTTAGAGNGAGAAGATGTGGAAAGATGGATTCCAATTCTANCTCACTACATGGGAAAACCATTTAATGACATTATTCTTAACTTCTTCATCAGCAACACAGAGATTTTTAACAATTTTATTGTGTCATAAGGGAAAATGAATCTCCAACTTGTCTGTTGAATATTTTCACACAAATTCATTTTATATTTTATATTATATATTATGTATTTTATATTACATATTAAATATAAATATNTATAGTTTATAAAATTTTCTCTAAATTAAAACTAATTCTTTTAGGATTTATTTATTTTATTTTAAAATTTTATTTGAGTGTGTATATATTGGTGTGTTGTATGTATGTGTTCATGTATATATTTTGGTGTGTGAGGTTATATTTGACTGTAGAGGTTATGCCCACAGATGAAGACCAGAGTTTGATGATTTTTTTAGTATCTTATGCTATAACTCTAGTCTTTATATTATGAGACAGTCTCGCTGAATTTGACTTACCATCTAGCAAGCCATGGAGATCTGCCTATCTTCATACCCCCAAACCCTACCCATCAACAGGGTACCAGACGGATGCTGCCGTATCTCTTTTACATGGATGCTGGGGATCTGAAATTCTGATATTTTCTGCTATTACATATGGAACATAATTGTTTAATTACGGAGAACAAAGACATTTAATATTTTATCATTTGTTACNCCTCAGCATGGAGGTACCAAGTCAGTGTACCTCTGAATTGTAATGTGTGAGAATGTTTGATTTTTAAAATTGTGATGTGAGTTTCTCACCTGGGTGCAATAAAAGAGTCATTAAATGACAGAATTTACACAAACACACACATATACATACGCACACCATAGACAAACAAAATCAGAAATCATAATATACAAGTGAAAAACAAGATCAAAAAATGCCTAAACAGAGCATTATGAGACAAAAGATTCCCAAAAATACCATTGAGTTCATTTTGTGCTGGGCATGTACTGCTGAGCACATGGCCTCCCTTAAGTACTATCTGTATACCTAGTGAGACTCCACTGGAGAAAACTGATTTTTCATTTGCAAGCATTTGTCAACTGGAGATAGCTTCTGGGTTGGGGATGTAGGTTCACTGCCCCTCTCAGTGTTGGAACTCCATCTGCCTTGGACCTGTGCAGGTCCTCTGCATGCTACTATGGTCTCTGTGAGTTCATATGTGTGTCAGTCCTGCTGTATGTGGAAGGCACTATTTCCTTGGTGTTCTCCATCCCCTCTGACTTTACCAACCTTTCTGCCTCTACTTCTGCATAGTTCCCTGGGTACTGGACAGGAGGGACTTGAGGTAGACATCCCATTTAGGACTGTGTGTTCCAAGGTCTCTCACTCTTTGCATACTGTCCAGTTGTGAGTCTCTGTATTAGTTCTCATCTCCTGTGAGAGAAAGCTTCTCTGATGCTGGTTGAGTAAGAAACTGGTCATATCTGTGATTGATGTGAGAAGGCCCAGCCCAATGTGAGTGGTGTTATCCTGGGCTTGTGGTACTGAATGCAATAAGAAGAAAGCAGGCAAGCAACTATGAGGAAGGAATAAGCCAGTAAGCAGCACCCCTCCATGGCCTCTGCATCAGCTCCTGCCTCCAGGTTCCTGTCTTGGCTACCTTTGATGATGAACTGTAAGAAAGAGTAAGCAAAATAAACTCTTCCCTTCCCAAATTGCTTTTGGTCATGGTGTATCATCACAACAATAGTAACCCTAACTAAGACATATACTAAAGGATTGTAAAGAATTTTATGATTTATTATCAGTAACTTTTTTAATTTAAATGCCCATTTTACATGTCAATATATCTGACGTCACACAAAAAATTCTTGGGCAAGAAGCAGTCAAGTGTAAATAGTTCAAGAAGCCATAATACTAATTGGTGAAACTGGAAAGCTATCTTGGCATGTCTTTCCACTGAAAATTCAGTAAAACTGTTCTCATATAAAAGTGAACAAGAGTAGATGGCTGAATGAAAAGGGGATGTATTCAAACATTAAACATAGTAGAACCAGTCTTATTTCACTTAATATCCCAGAGAGGGTGAACTTTAAGACAAACAGTACATGACATGTCAGTCATTATGATAAAAACTTCAAGTCATCAGAGAGATGTAACCAATCTAAACATGTATGTTTCCAGTAAAGAAGCTTCAAAATATGTGAAATAGCAACAACAAACAGAAAGGTGCATAATCCTCACAAACATTCCCAAACTAAAACCCAGCAGAACTAAAAGAAAAGACAACCAAAAATGAGTTAGATACTTAAACATTTTTTTTTGGTTAAGAATTGACAGAATTACACAAAAATATTCACGGACTAGCCTGTGTGAGTATAATCATCAATAAATAGACCTAATTGGCAACTGAACACTGCAGTCTACAGTGACATTTACAACAGCACACAAAACAGTCACCAGTATGGACCATGCTGAGTCTAAGTCTCAGTACATCTCAAGGGACTGAAATCATCAAGAGAAGTGTTCAATTAACAATGTTCATGAATTACAAAAAACTGGAAATGGAATATATAGGAAACATTATTTGATAATTAACAAAGCTATAGTGAATAGCATGTGTCAAAACATAAAATTAAAGGCAACTGGGAGTTATTTAAAGGTAAATAAAAATGATATTGAAACGTATAAGATGCAGGTAACACAGCAGAGAAAAAGTCCCTGCTTTAAAATGCCTAGACTACAGAAGAAAGGTAGAAATGGAGCCTTCCAATGCAAGAAGCTATAGAAGAACAAATTAAATTCAGTGGTATATTTTTAAAAATGTACTGCTTAGAGAGACCACAAAACAAAGAAAAACTAAACTTTACAGAAAACGAATGTCAGACTTTACTTTACTGAAAAATATAATAAAATTGATAAATCTCTACTAAAACTAATTTTAAAACAATAGATAAGATATAAATTACTAATACCAGTGATCAAAGTTAAGTCACTATTGTAAATTATATAGAACTAAAATGATAAAGTATTTAAAATATCATATAACTATAGACTAGATACTTTAAAATCCAAAAATTCTTAAAAAATAAGAACTAAAACTGACAAATGAAGTAGAAATTATAAATAGCCCTATATCTAAGAAATTGGAATTGTTTTCACTGAATTATTTTTTTAACAAAGAGGTAACATTTTATAAAGTTATATTCAAAATCATTACCATCTTCCAAATACTTCTGACAAAAATTGCTTCACAGAGGGATTACCAAACATTTGATAAAATAAAATCAATTTTACATGACTTTACACGTTTTTACTTTTAAAAAACAAAGAGAAGATATTAAAAACCAAAACAGGCATCATAAAAAGGAAGACATATTTATACAGCTATAGTTTATGAATATAAGGGAAATAATCCTTCATAAGACACTATCTAATATGATATAGTAATTTCTAATTGGATAATAGGTCACAGCCAATCAGAGCTTATCCCAATGAAACAAAATGCTGTTAACATTACAAAAAGCAACCAATGTAGTTTTTTATATTAACAGAGTAAATAAGAAAAACTAAACCATGATTTTAAAAGTAATTTGAAAAGACCCAACATCAATTTTAAAAAGCTGATGATGAATTGGACTTCCCCCCCCAAAAAAAATTATTCATGAGAATACACTTGAAGAAATGACCACACCAATCACTGGAGAAAAATATTACTGGCNCATGTCATCAAGCACAACAAACTGTTAATCACTTACTGAAGAGAACATATAAGTTCTATTCCATATGGTGTATAAATTACATCTGATTTAACAAAGAAAGTATACAAAAACGAAATGNAATAGAAGAAAACGTTGAGCGGGGTCTGATGGCTCATGCCTGCTATCCCAGCATTTAGGAGAGCTGAAGTGAGAGGATTGCTATGAGTTTTAGGCTAGTCTGGGCTATCTAGTGAATTCTAAGCCAGTTTGTATTAAAAAGTGAGACCTTGTCTCAACAACAAATGCTGTAAAAGTACATTTTTCTATTTTAATAATGGAAAATAGAAAAATANTTTAAATACATACAGGTAGTCTTTTATTCTGCAGTAGATTCCTCCTAGTAGTCAACTAAATATAGAGATAATAGGGAAGACATAACAATAAAAAAGAAAAGAAACTGTTGGAAAGAAAGAGCAAGACCATGGAAGAAAAGAAGAAAAACTGAGGCTCATTCCTGAACTAATCTATTAAAAGAAACAAGAAACCTGGAAGAAAACCATGGGTCCACAGACCAATAAGAACCTGCCAGAAACATACGCCCATGAAACAAATGAAAACAGTTGCCTGGAACATGCTGAAGCATATTTATAAAACAATGGAGCCATAAAAACAAATTCAAAATAGGAAAGACTCAGTGCAGAGGAAGCAATAGAAGTTAGTAAGGAACATGAAATCAAAACCAGCACACAAAGGCTAGAAGTACCACAATGGTTCATAAACATGACACGACATGCTGGTGTCATCGGGAAAAGAAATACACAGAGTAGTTTAAAAATCAGAGAAATGAAGGAAAAATGAGAAAAAGTTACAAGTAGAGAAAAAAATCCTTGCATGTGACTAATACCCATCAACCCTTAAAAATTGGTCCCATAACAAATAGAGAGTAGAGTAATGGTCACCAGAAGGGGAGAAGGAGGAACACAGAGTGGAGGCAAGGTGGCCGGTGAGGACTAAGTTAAAGTTAGATATGTGAAATAAGTTCTTGTTATTTAATTTAATACCCACTCAACTATAAAGAGCAAAGGAAAACTATTTTACATATCAAAGTTTTCAAGGGACATTAATTAGTTCATGACCAATTACTGAGAAATTTGCAGGAAATGGCCTCCAAAGCAACAAAATGGCAGACAAAATACTACTTTCTGGCAAGAAAGGTAAGAACTATGGCTTGGACTACAAGTGCTGGTAGGAGGCACCCATATGCGTTAATTCCAGGTTGCCCACATAATAGTGTAGATATAATGGAAATTAATTGAGAAATCAGTAGGAGAGATTAGATGATTTTCAAAGACCATTGTAAAACTCAGAGCTGGGACTGCTTGAATGGTTTAGTTGAGTTCTGAGGGAAATACACAAGATGTTTTGGAATTCTTTATCATAAAACAGCCAACAAATGTCTGATAGACAAGCTCATTTTTCTTTTGGGGGACCTTCCCTGCTGTGGATGTGATGTTTTCTGTGATGAGGCACTCCAGTGACGTTGTGTACATGAGTGAAAATATGACCTACAAAGGACTGGCCCATACCAATCATGCTTAAATATGTGAGTTCATCACAAGCTGTGAGCGGATGCTAGAGACCTATCCTCTTGTTTTGGACATTAGTGAACTAATAAATCTTGTCTTTCTTTATGAACCATGCCACTGAGCAACACTATGTCCAAGAAAGGTAAGTTTTTCTTTAAAGAAAAAGTGTTTCACTTAATGACTGAGAAAAAAAAAAGCCCAAAGTCTTATGTTTTATATATTGTAAAGAACTAACACATCTGAACACTAATTTTCAAACATTAGAAAAACAAAAGGCATTCTTCTTCCTTGAAGTCACCACACCACTCATGAATGATCTCACTAAAATGTTCAAGCATGTTCAAACATGCTCAAGCACTTAGAATAATCTGTCAATCTATAGGAAATGCAGGACAAGTAAACCACATCATTGATATGGAATAGGGAAAACATATGCTAAGCAGAAACTACAGAATAAATGATCTAGTTCCAAATGATTAAGTTCTAAAGAGAAAGTCAAGGATATCTATTTTAGGAACTTTGAGGTATCACAATTAATCTTTGTGATGAAATAGTAAGGTATCTTGATGTCAAAATGGAACATATGATGATGTCACAAAAGATCATTATATTGTTATAGTGGGATATTGTAATGACACAATGAAGTATTATGTTGTCACAATGGAGAATTTTGATGGCAAAATAGGACCAATGTCACAATGNTTCTAAATTCAAAGTCAAGATGCAGTACTGTGATTGGAAATTGGAGTATTGAGATGAAACAATGTAACAATGTATCGTGATGTCACAATGGAGNATTTGAGTTCATCGTGGATATTGTCATATCAAGGGGTGTCATTATGATGTTAAAATATAGCACTTTGATGGTACAATTCATATTGTGGTGGTACACATGAATTATTATAACTCACTTTTATGATGTGACCACGGAACATTTTGATGTCACAAATGGTCACTGTCATTTCACCAAGGATTAATGTGATGTCATATTAAGTCACTTATACTATGGAGATGCTACAATTGAATACTGTGGTGTCACAAAGGGACATTATGGAGTTATAAATGAGTACTGTAATGTCACAATGGGACACTATGATTACAAAGTGGTATATTATAATTATACAGTGAGGTACTGTAATGTTATAACATGACACTGTGATATCACAATAGAGCACTGTGATGTAACATTGGAGAATTTTTACATCCCAAATGGAGCATTATGATGTCACCGCTGAGAATTGGAATGTCAAAATGGAGTACTGTAATGCCACAGTATCATTGTGACATCACATTGCAGGATTTGAGGGCACCAGGGAATATAGTGATGACACAATGCATAACTACATAGCACTAATTTATCACAACTCACCTCTGTGAAGTCATAAGTTTTCAGATAAGTATTAAAATATACCAATGAAATTACGCCTTTAGGTCATTTTCTTTAAAATAAGGGGGGTTGTGAGTGAGTGGATCAGGATACAGTATAGATGAAGGCAAACTGACTATGGATTGATAGCTATTCAAGTTAGCTGGGAGGTATGTAAAGGATGATTACATTGCTATATTTACCTTTGCATATCAATTTACCTTTCCATAATGAAATATCCTTTAAATTTGTAACTTCATATATAGACATAAATCACAAAACAATAATGACTATTAAGCATGTTTTAAAATTGTAGAACCTCTTTTAATTAAAAAAAATGAAATTTTAGGTCCTTATGCAGAAATATATTGTGTGGTGAACATAATATCTCTCATAGGCAAGCATCTCTGTATTCTTAGTTGTGTACTCTCCCCTAAGTGCCTCTTTTTCTAATAATCCCTAGATTTAAATGTATGTTGAGATCTCTTAAGAAACTCCAACTTGAGGATGTGGAGTAAGGGGAACACTCCTCCACTGCTGGTGGGAGTGCAAACTTGTACAGCCACTTTGGAAATTAGTATGGCGGTTTCTCAGAAAACTGGAAATCAATCTACCTCAAGACCCAGCTAGACCACTCTTGGGCATATACCCAAAGGATGCTCAATTATACCACAATGACACTTGCTCCACTATGTTCATAGCAGCATTATTCGTAATAGTCAGAACTTGGAAACAACCTAGATACCCCTCAACCGAAGAATGGATAATGAAAATGTGGTGCATTTCCACAATGGAGTATTACTCAGCTGTGGGAAAAAATACATAATGAAATTTTCAGCCAAATGGATGGAACTAGAAAAAAAGATAAAGCCGGGCGGTGGTGGCGCACGCCTTTAATCCCAGCACTTCAGAGGCAGAGGCAGGCGGATCTTTGTGAGTTCGAGGCCAGCCTGGGCTACTGAGTGAGTGGCAGGAAAGGCGCCAAAGCTACACAGAGAAACCCTGTCTCAAAAAGGAAAAAAAGAAAGAAAGAAAAAAAAAAAGACAAACACAGTATGTACTCACTCATAAGTGGATATTAGATGCAAAGCAAAGGATAACCAGGCTACAATCCACAACCCCAGAGAAGCTAGGTAAAAAGGAGGACCCTAAGAGGGACACACATGGAGGGCCTCAGAAAGGGGAAACAGTTAAGATCTCCTGGGTAAACTGGGAGGAGGGGTTAGAAAGGAGGCGATGGGGGGTGGGAACATGAGGGATCCAGATGGCTGAGTTGGGGAGGGACAGAGAGGGAGAGCAATGAAAGAGATATCTTGATAGAGAGCCATTATGGGGTTAGGGAGAAACCTGGTGCTAGGGAAATTCCCAGGAATCCACAAAGAGAACCCCAGCAATAGTGGAGAGGGTGTCTGAACTGGCCTTCCCCTGTAATCAGATTAGTGACTACCCTAATTGTCATCATAGAACCTACATCCAATAACTGATGGAAGAAGATGCAGAGATCCACAACCAAGCACCGGGCTGCGCTCCTGGAGTTCAGCTGAAGGGAGGAGGGATCATATGAGCAAGGAGGGTCAAGATCATGATAGGGAAAACCACAGAGATAGCTGACCCGAGGTGGGAACTCAGGGACACTGGACTGACAGCTGGGCAACCTGCATGGGACCAAACTAGGCCCTCTGAATGAGGATGTCAGATGTATGGTTTGATCTGTTTGTAGGGCTCCTGGCAGTGGGACCAGGACTTATCTTGGGTGCATGAACTGGCTTTTTGGAGCCTATTCCCTAGAGTAGGATACCTTACTCAGCCTTGATTCAGGGCAGAGGGGCTTGATCCTGCTTCAACTTGGTATGCCAGACTTTGTTGACTCCCTAAGGAAGGCCTTATCCACTCTGAGGAGTGGATGGAGGTTGGGATACGGAGGGGAGGTGTGAGGGGCAGGAGAAGGGAAGGGAAGGGGAACTGGGGTTGGTATGTAAAATGAAAAAANAAATAAATAAAAAAAGAAACTCCAACTCTGCTTCAAAAAAGAGACAGCCTATAGTATGTTCAAGATATTTAAAATATAGTTGGTGGCAATTCAACTTTAAACACCTAGAGGGATTCAACAACAAGTGTTTCTGGTTCTGGTCTTTTTGAAGACAGTATACTCTATCATTGCTTTGGTCTCCTAGCTTGTTATAGTAGAAGTTGTTTATATCATCTTAGGTTAATCTGGGTACGTTTAGGTGCCTGGAAATATATCCATTATCTAGGTTGCAACTCACTGTAATATATGTTTTAAAAGTGTTCCCTGATGATCCTCTGGCTTTTATTAGTATCTGTTTAGTGTCTCCCTTTTTCATGTCTAACCTTATTCATTTTTTTCTCTCCTGCTCTTGGTTTGCTTAGATAAGAATTTGTCAATCTTGTTTGTCTTTTTGAAGGGTCAATACTTCATTTTGTCGAAGCTTTGCATTGCTTTCTTCAATACTATTTCATGAATTAACTGCCTTGGCCTTTATTTATTCTTTCTGCCCACAGATTTTCGCAATTTGGTTTCTTGGCTGTGTTATTAGGTTGTTGATGATTTCTTAGATTAATCTGAGATTCTGACGCACAGACACTCATAGCTAAAANGTTCCCTCACAGAGTTGCCTTTGCTACACCCAGAGATTGTGCTTTCATTTCTTCACTTGCTTCTAATATTTTTAAAATTTCTTCCCTGATTTTTTTCAATGGCTCACTGCTCACTTCACAACGTGTTGCTTATAGGAACATAAACAGTATGCTATTGATACAAGAACACATGTAGACCAATGGAAAAGAAAAGAGGACTCAGAAGCAAATTCATATAGCTATAGTCATCTAAGTTTTGAGAAAATGTGAAAACCATACGCTGGCAAAGAGACAGTCTCTTCAATATCATGCTGGGGAAACTGGATATTCACATGAAAAAGAATGAACCTAGATCCATATCTGTNACTCTGAATAAACATCAATTTGAAAGAAAAGTCTTTATGTAAGATCTGAAACTATTTGAGGAATACGTAAGGAAATCACTTCAAGATATTGGCATAGTTCGCAGGCCCTGAAGAAATCAAGTTGATAATGACCAGGTAGCTTCTTCCCTGATGGCCAGCTTTATTAGTACTAGAAGGTACTGTAGAAGACTAGCAACCTTAACTTATCTGATTGTGTTTAATATACCTTCCACAGGAGGAGTATGATTGGTACCATAAGTCTGGTCTAGAAACCACGATTTGTAGCTCACAGGCCCCAGGGGTGAAAGTTTTATTATCATTTTGCTAAGGAGACATAGTANCACCCACCTTCTAAATTCTATATAGACATAGACTACTATAGTTCTCAGACCTCATTAGAGAACTTTTTGTCTGTAGCAGACAGCGGTAAATGCAGAAAATAACAACTGAACAAAAGAATTAGAGTGTCTGTGGAGTGCTCAGCCACAAATGGGATGTCTGTATCATATCCCCTTTTCATAAGTTTCAGAGACAATCTGGGAAGAGGTATTAGAAAGATTATAAGTGCCAGAGGCCATGGAGAACTAGAGTGAAGCAGTGTTTCTGGACATGGTAGGACTGNTGCACTAGTGAACACACAGCTGTTGTATTTGCCTACACATGACTAAGGCAGTCAGCATTCCAGCTTGGAGGGGAAAGGGACTCATGAGGCCGGATCCCTAGCTGAGGAGCTATGGGCTACTGATGTCTTCCATACAGTGTCCTTTTCCTTTAAGGGTGTGGCTCCGTGTAATTAATTAATATATATCTAGACTATATAAAGATTTTCAAATATTAAACACCAGAAAATCNAATAATCGAGTCAGTAAGTGAGCAAAGGATGTGAACAGAGGTTTCTCAAAAGATGAAATAGGCATGGCAAACGGATACATTTAAAAAGTTCAACATCTTTAACCATCAGGGCAATGCAGATTAAAACTACATTGAGATTCCATCTCATCTCAATCAAAATGGCTACTACTAAAACAAAGAAACAAAGAAAACAACAACGAAAAGAAGAAGACATGCTGGTAAGGGAGTCAGGATCAGCATACACTGCTGGTGGGAATGTATGCTAGTGAGATCACTATGGAAAATAACAAGAAAGTTCTTCTAAAACCTGAACACAAAACTGCTATGTGATTCAGCTATGCCATGCCTAGGAATATTCCCCAAAATATAAGTTAGCATATTACAGAGACACCTGTTAATTCATATATATTGTGACACTATTCACAATGTCCAAGATATGGAATCAGCTTACACATTCATCAAGAGATGAATAAAGAAAATGTGATATATAAACAGAGAAGAGTTTTATTCTTATATAAAGAATGAAATTATTGACATTTGCAAGAAAATCAAACTGAGGATTATCATATTAAGTGAAATATTCAAAATCAGAAAGACATATATTATTCTTTCTCCTATAGTTGAAACCTAGGGGACATGTATATACACACACACACATGCACACACACACACAATCAGACATGAATATCAACAGGGACTTCTTGGAAGAGGAAGAACATTCCTGGGAGGGGAAGGAGGAACAGAGAGGGCCATGGATAGTAAATATAGTTAATGCACATGATATACTTGGTAAAATATTTCATTGAAACCCTTTCACTGTATACATTGATATGTACTAATTGAAACATTTTAAATGTTTTTGAGTGTGAGTTATGCTCCAAAGATAATTAGAATAAGCTTTGACTTCTTTACTTGAAAGGCTCTCACATCACAAATTGAGAACTATTTTTACAGTCTTCTCATGTATATTCTCTGCCTGGGAACGATACAGATGAAGAAAGCCTCCAAACTTTGTTTTCATTACAACCCAGAGGTGCTAATAACTACCCTAAAATAGCATTTTCTACCACACTTATCTCTGCGGAGAACAATGTTCTTTGCTAATGAAACAATTTCAATATGGTATTGTCAGTTATGAGTATCAGTTACTTCCCTTCTATGGTCATGATTCACTCCCAGGGGAGTATTACATATAAAACCTTGAATGGAAGCCTAGCAGTTTTGGTGGTTTCTAGTCTGTCACAGTCCTCAGAGGGGATATCATTGCTTTCATTTAACTCAGGTTGATGCAAGTCATAACTATACCCCTGGCTTCCTTCATGGCAGGGCAAAGACTAAGAAAGATATCTCTATTCCAAGATTTTCTTGAGAAACACTTCCACTTCGTTAGCGGGGCCTGGTTTTCAGGTTGTCAGACCCGCACTGTTTGCCTAGACCAGGACAGCTAGAGCTGTTCCACTATAGAATGTTCCACTACAGAATGAACAAATTCTCAAGAAGGGAAAAACACCGACCACTTACAGAAAATGATAAGCAGCTCCCAATACGTATTCTTCGGTAATCTAAAACAACAAAGACAGAACTCACACTGTGTGCTAGGCTGTTCATGAAATGACTCTGATATGGAATAAAAAGTGTCCTGAAACAATCAATCATGTTGACCTAAAACTGGCTGCAGAGTCATGAGTGTGTCTGTCTTGACTTTACACTTTGCCAGGTGATATCAGATAATCTCCTGCTCTACCTGGAATAACGTCAAATGTCTTTACCTGCTGGTTCCTTGTGCCTAGCCACCTAGCCTCACATTCTGATGGCTTTGTTGTTTACCATTTCTCTGGTAGGTGTTCATGAGACTGTCTCCTTCAGCTTTCAGATCTTTGTTTAGAGATTACTCAGCAGTGAGATCCTCATGAGAGGTCAAAGGGTAACCTCAGACTCCTCTAAAATAGTCCAGACATAGATTCTTTCCACAGCGCTCAACTGGCATGCACACAATAAGGGCATCTAGAGAATTAATTGATTCAATAATTATTCAATCAATCACTGCCTGCTGAACAAGTGACCTACACGCTTTTGGGAGAAAAAAATTCTGATTTTGTAGGAATTTTGTAGTGGAAGAAATCTGTGAGGTATTGTCTTTTATTTCCCAAAGTTTAAAACCATGGCCTATGGATTGGAATGACTATGATTTTGTTGGTCTAGAAAGGTCCTTCTCCCAAGNTTTGTCACCTCATTTATAGAAAGAGAAAGACAGCATTTCATATTACCAATTCACACCCTGTGAGGATCATGTGAGTTCAAGTGTGTGATAGGCTTCATAGTATTGCTACAGGCATGGTAAACTCAACCAATGTTTTGTTTGTAACAGCAAGCACAGAAAGCTTTTTTTTTTTCCAATTAAAGACAGGCTGGACTTGAAGTCACAGAGACCCACCTGTCTCTGTCTCCTGAGTGATGGTATTGAAGGCGTGTACCGTCACACTCAGCCTGAGAAGGCTCTTCTACCTTGGTGTATTCAGAGGGGCATAAGGGTTTGATCTATCTTTCACATTGAGACTTTAAAAAAAGGAACCTTTTCCTTTATTATACCCTCCATAATTATGAGGCCACACATGTCATTTGTATACAATAAAAATGACAGCAATACATCAGTCAACTAGGGGATGGCTCTCTAGTGCCAGAGTTGGAAGGCTATCCTTCTCTGTTTTCATATTTCTTGGTGCCATAGGTCTTATTCACATACACATGCATACAGGGGTTGGAGGGAGGGGGCGCACCTGATTTCAGGCTAACCTGGAGGGAGGGGGCGCACCTGATTTCAGGCTAACGGTCATCTCAGTCAACAGCTGAGCAATGAAGTCTACTGAAAGGTGCACATCTGTTTTAACTCAACCCTATCTTCATCACAACACAAAGAAAGCTGTAGTTAACAACAAAACTAACATCTCAATTTAGATATGAGTTCCTCATGCCCTCTTGGGTCTCCAAGCATTCCACAGACAGGAACAGGCAATTTCTTCATCTCCTCTGCTTCTAAAGTCAACGTCAACAAGACCTGAGACCAAAGTCCTCCACCCCTGACCCGAAAACCAATGAAGCATTTCAGGATATTTTGGGGCTGTTATGTTTGTACTGGGGGTGTACTGATGTG
This sequence comes from Neotoma lepida, assembly GCA_001675575.1. Classification (NCBI taxonomy): domain Eukaryota; kingdom Metazoa; phylum Chordata; class Mammalia; order Rodentia; family Cricetidae; genus Neotoma; species Neotoma lepida. The sequence goes on from LZPO01108515.1 coordinate 45,697, forward strand.
TATGCTGAGGCTGTTTCTCATGCTCACATCTATGGTCATACTGCCCTTGTAATGAGTCGGCAACTGTGTCCTAGTTGAGACTCAGTGGGCCTCGGGGTCAGCCTTCTATTTTGGGGCCTTTGGGGCTTTTCCTTTTTCTTTTTCCTTTTACTATCATTCTCCTTTTGGAGTATATCAAAAAGGCCAGGTTCTATAAACAGAGTTTATACCCATAATGGGAATTGCTTGTACAATTCGATTCAGCCCATTCCGGCAGAACCAAGAACACAAGGCATCTAGGTATTAACAAAGGAATGTATTGTTTAGAGGACGCCGAGGATCAGCTGCATAAATCTTCCAGTGCTTGAACTTTTTTTTTCTTATTGTGTAATACTGGGTTTTGTAATATTATTCTTCAGAACAAACTAAAATCTCAAGAGGAAGGGCTATTTTCAGTTAAAACCTTCCACAATCAATTTCAATTTCTGGAACCCCAAAGGTACTACCCCCATCTCACCTTGTCCCCACGAGAAATTCCATGAAGTGTTATATTTCATTATTCCAAAGAGGAAAAATAAATCCACTTTCATCACTAAAGGACTTTGAGGGATGGTCCATGTCTTCTATGCCAACTACTTTGCCTCAGGCAGTGGAAAATTAGAGGAATCCACAATGATAAGAGGATAAACTGGTATTTCTCTTAAAATGAAAAATTGTAGTATTTGCACCTCCAGGGTCACTGTGATCAAAAAACAGCAAACTGCTCCTAGAAAACAGATGGGCTCCATGGACGAACAAGAATCAGCTCATACAGAAGGGTGGAGAGAAAAATCCAAGTGANTTTTCACANTGTCCCAGCCTGACAAGGAGGGTGGCTCTGTCCTGATTCTCAGGTCCTAAGAACAGACAGCTAGAAGTTACTGAAGCCAGGAACAAGATGACAACTGTGGTTGACAGTGCCAGGGTAACTTGTATTACCTGCTTCTTACATATTCTCAAAGATGGAGATTTTTCTAGATTGACCTTTGTGTGTTCTGAATTTCAAGAGTAGAAAAAAATGGAAACATCTCCTAAAGATCTCATTTTATTAACGCATGACTTTCACCACTCAGACTTTTCTCATCGTCCATATTGTACCTTCAGCTCTGAAGGGGTCACTGATATCAAGTCTCAATCAAAACCAAATGCTTACACTCTGCAGCCTTTATCCTAGTCACTGTGTCTCTAAGGGTGGCACCCATCCATTGTCTCCTGTTTCCAGTCTAACACATTCTTTCTGTGTTGTTTTCTTGCTTGGATGTTAAACATAAAGATTTCCCAAATTAACATAGATTTCTCCCAAACACATGAGTCCTCTGGATGACACCATGATTTAGGGATAGTTTTTTGTGATTTAATGCTGTCATGTACTCAAGTTTTAATCAGACTTCACAGGCTTGTTTCCCTTCTATTATTTCAGGGGTCTCTAGTGACATCCTATGTCTTTCCCAGCTCTCACCTCATCTTGAAGTTTTAGAATCATCACTGTTCACACTTGAATTTGAAAATAAATTATCATTAGTTCAAATTATCTCTTTTATCCTTTAAGATTGAACCTATGTAACCTAAAGTTAACAGCAGAGCTAACCTAGGAAAACATTCTGGTTTAGGAATGTCCTTGCAGACTATTGAAAACACAACTGAACAAAGCAATACAGAAAGTGGAGTTGGCTCATTATTGCTAGGTTGCACAGATGCCCTAGAGAGGGAGAGTGAGCATTTAAGAAGCGGGTCAAGGCTATGGCCGGGAAAGAAAGTATTATCTTCCCCATTGATAAGGCAGAAATGCTGAGCAATAGAGACATTATCCAATAGTTAGTATTATAGAGTGCCAGAGATATTTAAATGGTCAAATTAGATCTACTAAAGTTAGAGATAT
>LZPO01108517.1:35200-57590 GCA_001675575.1 Neotoma lepida
AGCATATGTGTTCAGGCCATATTAGTGTGTGTACACATGAAGTAAGATGTACAAACTCAGGTGTCATCCACTTTTAGTTTTGTTTGTTTTGATGCAGGGGCTATCACTGGGACTTGGGCTCACCAACAGGCCTCAGAAATCTGCCTGTCTCCACTCCAGGGGCCAGGGTTACAAGCATCTGCAACCACACCATGCTTTTGTTTAGTTATTTTAACCTGCGTTCTGGGGATCTAACTAATGTCCTCATGCTTGCAAAGCAAGCACTTTACCGACTGATCTATCTCTCCAGACTAAATATCTTTTTCTATACAAATGATAGCTACTGAGAGTTTCTCAGGCTCTTCATAACTGAAGTCAAGCAGAAGATACAGGAAATAACAGACATGACTCCTGCTCACAGGAACATAATAGTTCAGGAAGTAACTAGCACAAAGGGGACCGTGATCAAGTTGAGCAAACTTCCTGTTCAAGAAAGCTTAGGTAAAGCAGAGGGTGTGCAGCTGTGCCTGGAATCTCAGTGCTGAGAGGGGATCAAGTAGGTGTTACAGGAATTCTGTCACCATTCTGCTAGCCAGTAGAAAGGAGCATTTTTGTCCAAGAGGCAGAGTTTTCATTGGGGATAGATGTGACAGAGAGATTGGCAAGCCGAGCAGTGCGTGAGCCTTTCACAAGAGGAAGGCAAGTGTCCCAGGTGCATTGTGATTCGGCTCAGGTTCTCCTTTTGTTCTTTAATATTTGTGCATGGGATTTTGCATTTTAATAAACCTTAAAGAAAATTTTATCAGGTAGGCACATTTCTGAAACCCACTGGCCCAAAGTCTAGCTTCCGTGGAAGGGGGGGTGGCATCTAAAAAAGACATCTATTACAAACCTCTGGCTTCCACATGACATACATGTGCATGCACACCTGCCCACACATGTGCACAGACACCCTCACTAAAAATTACATATGCTACACACAAACAACACACATAGGGAGACGAGGTGGAACCTGGGAGGGAGGAGGCTGAGGCTTGGGATCACCACCAAGGGAGGTTCTAATACAGTTGGACATAGTGGGAGAGAAGGGCATTGGTAACACATGTTTCCCAGTTCCTTCTTCAAAGAAACCAATTAGAGATGGCTAAATCTGTCAATTAAGTCCAAAACCATGGAACCCAGAGCATGACTGCCAACTCCTGAAATGCTATGGGGTCACTCTGTGGTATGATTCAAATTGTTGCTCCCAATCAATCTTACCGTCAATTTCCTCATCAGCAAAATCGGGATAACCTCTGTGTGACTTGCAAAGCACAGCTAATTAACATTTATGACAAATGAGGAATTATGTAACGGGTTATGTAAATGCATAATAGCACCAAGAACCAAGCTGCTTTGCCTGTAGCATTTAGCTTGAAAAGAGATTGAAAATACAAAAGAAAAAAAAAGGAACCAAGTATGGTAAAAACAAAATAAATAAACAAATGAAATGAAAATGCTGTTAAGGACAGAGGTCCTGGGCAAGTGAGCCCCTCCCCCACCTCCCCAGGGACCGTCTATAGGTATGAAAACTCTACAATGGCATATAATTTTATTTTATAAACATCATGTCAAACTCTCACAGTTGATTCTAGACAAGCAATGCAGCTGGCATCCACTTGCTTGAGAGGATTCATGAAATCAGGCAATTATTAGTATAAAATCTCCTTGTAACATTCCACTGGGGTCATGTCATGGTTGTCTTCATTGTTTTGACTAAAGGTCATTCATTTAACACCTGGATCTCTTCCACCATGATTTTCAAATGCTCATACATGATAGTTGAGCATTTGTATTTAATAATTAGGAAAAGCAAATGTGATTCAATCTGGTACAAAAAAAAAATCAAATGACCTTGAGGAGGTAGAAAGGATGATTTGAATTCAAGGAATTCTTTTGAGCCTCTGTCCTACTGTGCCTCACTAATGCTCTGTTATTATCACTGTTAACTTCACTCTAAACAAGGAGGGGAGATGTTGTTCAGAGAGAACCAGGGACTCCCCAAGGTCACAATGGGAGACAAGCTAAGTGGGAAAGATCTGCAGTCTGAAACAGGAGACTCCTGTCTCCTGTTTTTGCTACTTCACAGTTCTTTGAACTCTCTCTCTCTCTCTCTCTCTCTCTCTCTCTCTCTCTCTCTCTCTGTGTGTGTGTGTGTGTGTGTGTGTGTGTGTGTGTGTGTGTGTGTGTGTCTGTCTTCTGGAGGGCAGAGGTCAACATCAGATGTCATTCATCAGGATGCTGTCCACCTTGTTTTTCTGGGACAGTATGTTTCTCTCACTTGGTCTGAAACTTGCTGATTTGTTGGGCTAGCCAGTAAGTCAATAATCTATCTGTTTCTGCCTACTCAGCACCAAGATAACAAGACTGAACCACCATGGTGTTACATGGGTTCTAGACATTGAATTCAGGTCCTCTTATCACCTGGCCAACATTTACCGAGCTACCTCCCCAGCCTACTCTTTGAACTTTGATCAGTCACATAGGTTCTCTCCTATGAAATGTGGGTGCTGAGATTCACATTGTACATGTTTCTTTTTTTCCATATGGAATGCTTCATGAATTTGTGTGTCGTCCTTGTGCAGGGGCCATGCTAAGCTCTATATCGTTCCATTGTGCTCCATATCGATTCAGAGTGCTGAAGAGAGCACCATTGTATTGTTCTTATTCTCTTTGTGCATCTCTGAAATGGAGAAGCATTCTAACATGATGATGTCTTGCTTGACAATGAAATCATGAATATGACAATGAAATCAATGGAAAAAACAGTATGTCTTAACAGCCACAGATCTTGGAGTACATAGACAGCAATGATAACAGCTCTGGCAAGAATATGTGGGTATAGTAGAGACATGGAAAGGATGTCTATCAGCTGGATAAGTCACATCCTCCAAGGAGTTTCATCAGGAAATTGGAATGTGCTTAGTGGGTAAAGTAAAAGTATCTAGGAGTAATGGTTGTTGTGGGTTAAATGAGAAATGTCTCCCATAAACTTGTGTGTTTAAATACTTGGTCCCCAGGTGGCTGTGCTCTTTGGGAGACTATGAAACTCTTAGTTCATTGAGTATTGCTGGAGGAGTGAGTAACTGCAGTGGATACTGAAAATCTNAAGCCTCTTATCCCCATTCCAGTTCACTCCCTCATATTCCTGTGTGTGCTTGAGATGTGATCCCTCAGCTTCCTGCTCCTGCAGCTATGTTCTCCATTATTACAGAAATCTAGCCCTCTGGAACCATAAGCCAAAAACAAAAACAAAAAACAAACAAACAACAACAAAAAAACACACCTCTTATGTAAGTTGCGTTGGGTCATGCATTTTATTACAGCTACAGAAATGACTGACACAGTGGTACATACCTGTAATCCCAGTGTTCTGGAGGCTAGTGCAGAAGGATGGCAAATTCAAGTCTATACTGGAATATATGTGACAGTAACCTGCCACCAAAAACAANGAATAAAGAAAGGAAGGAAATAAGAGAAGGGGAAGTAGTGAGTGGGGAAGGACAGAGATAGGGAGAGAGGGAAGAAATCAAAAGTGAAATGTTAAAAATATTCAGATTTNGATATAGTCTCAACTATGAGNATGCATACCTATCAAATGTAAGAGCTTTAAAATACTTAGGCAGGAATAGGGATTCTGCATCATTGGGTCAGGGCAAGCCAGACAATCAGAAGTTTCATGGAATGTATCTCAGAAGTCTATTATTTAAATCTGAATTCCATACTTGCTTATCATCTTGATATTTTTGACAAGTGCGNGTAAGGATTTTTGACAGTAAGGAAGTTTCCAATATATTTTTACTATATAAAAAATAAATGTAAAATACATAACTGTGTTTCTAAATTGCTACTGTTTATTTTAAGAAATAAAACATTCATCATCTTAAAACCCCGCACTTCTGAGCACTGATTGCTATGTGCTAGGAGTGAGGGTAGCAGCGCAAATTATAGTCAATTCGGCAGCAGAGAGAGAATGCAGCTGTTTTTAGTTCTGCTTCTGCAACATCCATGGTGGAATTCAGAATTTACTAAGACTGGCTTTTCTCATTTTACTGGCAAAGGAACTGTAAGCTTAATTACTCTCAGGGGTCTTCTGTAAATTATTTTCATAGATCTGGAGAAAGAAGATGGCAGAAAATAAACATTCAACGTCTTTTTTTCAAATGAAGAAAAAAAAATCACCTCCATTGAACTGTGTTCTCTACCCACACTCAGACCTCTTTGGGGTTTGGAAGGGTGAAGAGACCCTTCCTAGTCCTGCACACATTGCTTATCTCTCGAAAGCACTTTCCTCTCTCTCCTTTCTCCCACTCTCCCTCCACCTGGTATATTCATTCACCCTAACTGAGCAGGCCTGNCCCTCCCAGTTCCTTTTCCTCTTCATCTCCCCAACACTACTGGCATATGCATGCTTGGAGAGACCCCCATGATCTTCCATATTCATTCAGTGATGAACACTGGAGCTACTGGAATAATCATGGAGACAGCCGTTAGTAAATTAATTCATATTTCCCCCTTGAAAGGAGGACCAGCAGCATAATCATATCTGACATTTATTGACTGTTTGCTCTGTCATTTATTTTATTAAGACCCCTTACACACGCTGTGAGAAGGCATTATTCTAAGTACTTGTAATGCATACCTGGCTTGATATGCTAGAAATGACAGCAGCTTCCAGCAAAACTCAGGCTGTCTGACCTCAGAGCTCACACTTTTATCCATTTACCATGTTTACTTTCCATAAGAATTTTAGAGCAAGAGGGGAAAATAAGTAGTATAATTTAAACACAAAAGGAAGGAAGAAAGGAGGAATGATGGAGGGAGAGAGGAAGGAGGGGTTGAGGGAGGAAGGGGAAAAGAATGGATCAGGAAGGTTGTCAGCTATCCACCACCTTGTCTTTGGTCACCTGAACCAATGAAATAGGCAATTCGATGTTTTGACATGTGACTCTCTGCCGGAGTTCAGGCTGACACCCAAGCTCGTATTTTACATTTGAAGTCTTGATGCCTTAGTCAAGTGCACTGAAGATATCAGCCAGAGTTAATGTCAAATTGTCTTANAAAATTAGCTCAGTTTGAGAAAGCAGTTTAGACTGACATTGTTCAAAAGGTANGCGAAGACAGTAGCAGGGAGAGTGTGGTCCTGCCTGGTTCAGAGAGGCCACCTCGATGCTCACTTAAAAAGAGCTCAGAAGCTTTCCAAAAACAACCCCACTATGGCAATTGTGTGGGAGACGTTTGCATTTTGCAGAGAACCAGCAATCCTGCTGAGGAATTATATGGTTAATGTGCTAGAAAAGCCTTCATAAAACGGCATTTCCTTTTCCAACTTTCCAGCCTCCCACACCTGTGCTTGCCAGGTTCTTGTATGAACACAATGGCCTCACTGGCACCATTGGATTTCATTGCCAATGAAAAAGCAACAAACCATGTCATAACCACCCACCATCTCTTTGAAACCCACCCAACTGTTTGGACATTTCAACCAAGCAAAGTGTCTCCTTTATGTCACAAGGAGACCAGGTGGCTGCAAAGCAATGGATGGCACCCAGCCCATTCTCTATTACCACCCCTCCAGTGGCGCTTACCTCCCTTGTACCTTCGTGTTCTTTGTCTTTCTCTCTACTCTAATTGAGACTACTGTGAGCACACATGAAAGTGGGAGACTTTGCTTTCTACAGGCCCAGTGTTAGATCTAAAAAGNCTCTAAGATAAATATTGAACATTCTTTAACCATTGTAGTTGACTGAATAGGAAACAGTGATATAAGGAATTATGTATATAATAGATAGCATGAGGTCATGTCTGGTCTTACTGGTTTACCACTCTGTGATGGACAAGATGCTTATCCTGTCAGGACTCAGGACAGCTCATGGATATACCCATGGGTTTATTTTAGTGTTGTTCGTTTGTTTTGCTTTGTTTTTATTTTNATTTTTTTTGTTTTTATTTAGTTTTTTTTGTTTTTATTTNATTTTTTTCCCTTGAGATCCAACACTACAGGAGCAAAAATTCTCTCTTATTATCTTGGGCTGCAAAACACTAATGGAGATTCAGTAAAATCTTTAATTAAGCACTAAGTGCTGATGCACAGAATCTGAAAGAAGCTAATGTTTGCACTTAATATTAGCATTTATTTTCTTCTAATGAACATCAAAGTAGGTACACTGCAGCACAAAATAGTGAGAGATAAATGGCTTCATATTAGAAAAACAGGAGGCCACTTCTAAAGACCAACAAATGGGTGATANAGACTTCGAAAGAAGGAAAACAGGTTAACTGCAAGCAACTTAAAACACCAGTTCTTGGGTTAGGGAGATGGTTTTGTGGGAAAGCATTTGCATGTGGGAAGACTTGAATTCCTATCCCCAGTACCCACATAAAGGCCAGATGCATAGTGTGAATATCTATGATCGAAGTGGTCCCAAAGCAAGCTCAGAGATGAAGACAGAGAATCCCCAGAAGGTTACAGGCCAGCTAGCCTGATGTAAGCTGNGGTGAACATGAGACCATGTCTAGAATGAGGTGGATGCTAGAGATTGACATCCCAGGTTGTCTTCTGACCTCCATATGGGCACCATGGCTTGCTTGCACCCACACTTAGACAAANATACAAACACATATGTAAACATGCATTGTAAAATAGTAATATGTTTATACATACAGATGTATCTGCTGCTAGGTGTTAGGCACAGGAGCAAATAACACAAAAATTTCCAAATAGACAAATATTTGTCAGGAGTTCAGACTAAAATGGTAAGGAAGGGGATAAATGAAAGATCATAACATAACATAACGTAACGTAACATAACACAACATCATAGGGCAAACTGAAGGTTGACTCCAATACCAAGTGACAGACAATCTAGCATGGATTTGGTGTCCTTGACTAAACAGTAAGCTAAAAACAGAAGTTATCAAGAAAATAAAGAATTTGTTAAAGCCTCAGAGTTCTCATTGGCATTTCCTGTGGTTCTTTGGGGGCCTGATCTTCATNTACACAAAGGAGATCTTGGTCTGAACTCTGGAAGGAGCTACTTCTTGAAAGCTTTAGCTCAGAAGTCTGATTACAATACATATAGAGGAATGTTTGGGGAAAATCTTTTATGTAGATTACTGTCACCTAATATTAGGCTAAACCTGGAAGATAAATACACACAGTGAATGCATCCAAATTTTCAGAACTGAAATGACCCATGACATTCTTTCTGACAGCATTTCTTATAGCATGTAAGATGTGTCTATATTATTACCATTTAGGTTAACATTACAGAAGCTTTGCATCTTCACAAGTCAACAGCTAATTTGACTTACTAGTGGTAGAAAAAGAAAAAGAAACAGTCCTGACAGATGTATCCCATGAAAGCAAAGTGCTGAAAATTAAAGAATGTCTAGAATGTGCCTGTCAGCTCCCATTTTCCTCACAAAGGCCGTCTCATAGATGAACAATTTCAGANTGTTCTGCTTATAAATAGGCTACCTCCCAGATGCTGAGCTGAGCCAGAACCCAAGGCTTGCCCCAGGTTTAAAGACTAATGAGAATGGTAAGTCAGACCTGGTTAAAGCTGCCCTCACTTAAGTTGAACCAAAAAATATCATTTAAGAGACCACACAGGGGACAAGGATGCATGAAAAGGCTCTGTCTTTCTAGTTATTCACAAAGAAGCAGAGATGGTCCCATAGTCCAAGGGAAGTAAATTGGCTGGTTCATCAGAGGAGGAGTATGGCTACCCTCAGACCCCTATTTATTACCAACCAAGGAAATCTACATACATCACAATTACTGACTCCGTAGGTTCCTGTGTTAGAACATTCAGTCCCCAGCTGGGAGGGATCTTGAGACCTAGCTAAACAAAATAGATTGCTAGGAATGGACGTTGAGGTTTCTTAGTGTGGCCCTACTTCCTGTCCTCTCGCCATNCTGACTACAGACATAATTTTACTAAACCACTCCACTCTCCTGCTGCTGCCATTCCCCGATGGATCATATACCCTACAGATGAAAGTCAAAGCAGAAACAAGTAAAGCAAATTAACAAAAAACCTTCCTCCTTCAGATTGCTTCCTGTCAAACATTTGGTCACAGCCATGAGAAAGGTGATGAGCACTCAGAGAACTCTCAGTTCTCTTCTTCAAAACTGGAGCTACTGAATCTTTCACTTCGTCTCACCCAACAGTGACCACAATGGATTAATGGAGCCCTGCCTCATTTTAGAATGATGTTAGAACATGTGACTGTCACCAGCACCCCTGAGAATATNCAGACCATTTGTGACCTAACACTATGACAAGCTTCTCGGGCTATTGGATAGGTGTAGATAGACTTTTTTTNNCCCAGAAAATAATGGAATATTTTATGCAAGCACTAGAAGAGCCAAAATATTCCTATTCCACCAATGCTGAGGAGCCTGTCCTCAAGCCTTCTCCCTGCTAGTCATTCTATGGAGAGTAAAACCCACGCTGCACTTTCAGCTGCCGGAATGAAATGACATGCAAAGGGGAAATGAGGGCACAGTGCTGAAGGCAAGGGTAAGAGAACAGGGCCTGTGGAATATGAGAACTGCAGCCGGAAAACCAGAGCACAATATGAGATGCAACTAGCAAGAGAAACAAAGGGCAGCCAGACTGTATTTCACAAATACATTAGGACCAAGACAAAGGAGAACAGAGACCCACTAATTAGAAGGGAGGAAAAACAAATAGCAGATGCATCAGAAGGCTTGAGCTTTTAATACCTATTATGCTCTAGGCTTCACAAAAACGGTTAGCTATCATCAGAAGCTGAATATAAACCACAGTAATGAGCACATGGGGTAAGGGGCGGGGGCAGTTTAAATGAAAACCAAACAGATTAGTAACTACTTAGTCAAGCTGGATGGTTTCAAATCGGGACCTGACAAAAGTCACGGTACCATGCAATAAAAAAAAAAAAAATAGCTTCTGAAATTCGAGTTCTGGTTAAAAGTGATCTTGAAAGAGGGGGAAGATTTCAAATGACTAAATAGGAAGCAGGGGCATGCCAGTGTGGGCAAGAGGGAGCGAGACATGGCTGGAAATGAGAGTTTGAGTCTTGAGGGGAGAAACTGAGCTGCCCTCAACTGTGGACAGTCCCAGTGAGTTAGAGATGGGAAGTCTGGACCCGAAGCAGAAGCAGAAGAGACTCTACAGTGCTGAAGGCGAGGGTAAGAGGATACAGTATTGTGCTATGGTAACAGCAGCTGGAAAGCCAGGGTGCAACAGGGAGAAACCACTTGGGTTGAGCTTCTAGGACATCACACCCAAAACTAGGTCTCAATAAAATGTAAAGGACTGAGNTNGAGAAGGCCAGAGGGATACCCGACGGTAGATTCTATAGAAATGTCCAGGTAGAGTCGGGAAAGATAAGCCAAGATTTACAAACTTTTGTTTTATAGGTTAATAACTCTCCATCCTTGTTCTATGTCATAGAGCATGCTAAATGTGTCATATGTATTTCACATTTCCTTAGGACTCCGTTAAGATGGTCACTATGGTTATGAACAATTTCTGAGCTCTTCCTTGATACTTAATGGCAATGCTCTGAACAGGCAGAAGCAGAATGGAGGGAGAAAGGAGAGCAGTTATATTTTTCTTCATTTATTTATATTTTTACTTTAATTAAAGGCAGTATCTCGCTATGTGGCCCTGGCTTACCTGGTACTCACTATATATAGCATCGGCTTACCTTAAACTCATAACAGTCCTCTTGCCCCTGCCTCCCAGGGTTCCCACAGGCCACCATTGCATGCTAAGAGGTTATATTTTTCTGTTCAGCTGTTAACTGTAAGATACAAAATCTGTACAAATGCTTAGACTTGTTAATATGTTTTATTAATTTATTCCCTTGATGTATGATCTTGAGGGCTCTATCTTAAAGGCAGCTTTAGTTTTAAAGTAAGGCATACATTCTTCAGAGATGTCTTTGTCAGGGTTCTCTATAGTGACATAACTTATATAATGAATCTCTCTGTATGTGTAAAAGAAGGGGGATTTATTAGAATGACTGACAAGATGTGGTCCAGCTAATTCAACAATGACTGTTTATTCAGTAGTTGTTCAGTCCACAAGGCTGGATGGCTCCACTAGTCTTCTGTATTCACCAGAATCCTGAAGAAGTAGGCTTTAATGCCGGTGAAGGAGTGGACTTGCTAGGGAGGCAAGGGCAAGAAGACAAAGAGCAAAAGCTTCCTTTCTCTAGGTCCTTATATAGGCTTCCAGCAGAAGGCATGGCCCACATTAGAGGTGGGTCTTCCCACATCGAAAGATCTGGGTTAAAGGTGTGTCTTCCCAACCCAAAGACTCAGAAGNGTATCTTCCCACTTCAAATTAAGTGAAAATCCTTCACAGGTGTGCATCTCCATTTGGGGTTTTAGTGAATTCCAGATGTAGTCAACAACCAAGAAAAACCATCACAAGAGGGATCAAGCCTTTGGAGATCAGCTTGAGCTACAAGAAAGTTCAGCATGGAAGTTTGAAAGATGACCCTTTCTGGCACATGAATGTGTGCACCTATTTCCATGTATGCTTGCCCATGAAACTAGCAGAAAATTCACAGATCTTGGGGCTATGGTCAAGCTTTATTTTACATGAAAATGTTAAGCACAGACTCTTGTATAAACATATGATCAGTATTAAAGTGGAATACCCTTCATGTATTACTATCAAAGAACAGTCACATGCACTGGAAACATTTCCTTAACCTTAGCTTTAAGTTGCTTCCCAAGAGTTTTACTTTCTGTTAGGTCTCTCAGGCTGTCCAAATATCCAAAAATGAGCTGAACCTGGTCTCCAGGAGGATTTCTAGAAGTTAGATAAAAGCCAGCATTCCTTAGGAACTTACAAAACCAGTTACTATCTGCCAAAAGGAGTTATTTCCTTTACCTCTGGCAAGTGTGACTGGGGCTCCACAGACATATACCTGAGATTGCACATCAAAGCCAATGCTGACCTCCAGGCTCCCTCAGTCCTTACTCACAAGTACTTGTTATACATCTCAAAGCCTCCATGTTAGCATGCTGGGTTCCTGCCACGCAGAACAAGATTTGTTCTCCTTATAATGGCAAGGTTTTACCCACTGCTCTGGCTATTCTCTCTCTCTCTCTCTCTCTCTCTCTCTCTCTCTCTCTCTCTCTCTCTCTCTCTCTCTCTCCCTCCCTTCCTCTTTCTCTGTTTCTGTCTCTCTCTCATATATGTGTGTGTATGTGTATAATCTTATACACACATATGTATAATAGATACTTATGTACATATATATGTAATCTTACCTCTTACTCTCTTATTCTCTCTCTGTCTCTATCTCTCTGTCTCTCTCATATATGTATGTATGTGCGTAATCTTATACACATATATGTATAATATATACTTATATACATATATGTAATCTTACCTCTTATTCTCTCTTGTCTCTGTCTCTCTCTGTTCTAGTCTNTATCTCTTGATANCTCACTGTCTCCACTGTTCTTTCCTGCTTCCCTAGCCCTGGCCATGTCCAGTTGCTGGCCATGTTCACTCTACTTCTTTATCTTTCTACTCTGAGCTCTTCTAGATGCCTCTGCCTGATCTCTCTCTCATATCTACATACAAATCTTATATCATGGAGTGGTCATGTCGGCAATTTCTTTACTGTGCCCCTTTGAATGCACTTCCAGAAATGATATAAAGATTATCTTTAGGACTTAACATTTTCTTGCACTAACACTTCAGGAATGGGTAAGTGTGTTTTGTCTTAGTTTAGGGATTTTAAATATAATAGTTGGTCTGCCATCATAGAAACAGTCCAATGACACAAAGACACATCACTCACTATCACTATGCATGAGTGATGTTTTTTAAAACTAGGAGACTTTGTTTATACAAGCAGGCTGTACATTTCCTGGAGAGGGGCTATACAGATCATTTATTTAGAACCTAGAGGCCTAGAAAAGTCTCATATGGAGTCTGAATGGTAACACAGTGTAAGGGAATACGCTTTTGTGTCTGAAAACCCCAGTGTTCTAGTCCTGATGCAGGAAGTTCTCTGATGGTGAAGTACTTCCTTCTCTATTTTTAATTTATATATTTATAGAGGACAGCATGGCAACTCAGTATATATTTACATACATATGTAGACTGAAAGGATCAAACCAATTACCTCACATATCATCTTTTTGTGCAGCATGAACATGTAAGATCTACTTTTAACACTCTCCAATTCTACTATACATTACTCACTGCTCCTTCAGGATGTATTCCTCCTATCTAAACGCAGCTTTGTAACTGTGGCCATCATCTCATCAGTGACCCACCTCCAAGATCCAATAGCCTTCATCTTGCTCTCTTTCATCAGTAAAATATTTTAAAATTGCACAAGTGGATAAGGGATTTTCTGACCCTCACTTATTTTGTTTAACATAATGTCCTTCTGTTTTGAGACAAATGACAGGATTTCTTTCTTTTCTGTATCCAAATAATATCTCACCATATATACCTATTTCCCATCCATTTGCTTGTTAATGGACACTCAGCTGATTGTATGCATATCATGGCCGTTATGTATAAGATTGCCATGAACACAGCACATGTATGCCTTTTCAACAGCTTCATTTCCTTTGTACATATACTCTGTGATGAGATTTGTGTTTAATTTTTAAAAGAAATCCTCAGTACTATTTCCATCATGGTGGTACTAGTTTATATTCCTACATTCCTACCAACCAAGCATAAAGGTTCCCTTTTCTCCACTTCCTTTGACTCCTGACACTGTAGCTAGTAGATACATGAACAAGGATAAACTTATATGCAGGGATTCCTAGAGACTGTCCTCAGTAGCTAACTTATCTCTACCTCCTTCACCCAAGAGCTTCCACCATAAGGAAGCCAACACATGGGCTTGTTACCATTTATTCAGGGTTTTCNCCTTTGGTCTTGAAAGGGCTTTTGTGTTGTTATTTCCTTCATCAGAGAAACAACTTAGCAAGNCCATAGAGCTAGGTAGTTAATAAATGTTTTCTACTTACTGGGTGATCATAAACACCAGTCCTTCAGATGTCTAGCTCATTGCAAAAATGTGTTTTATCAGACTAGCTCACCAGATTTTATTTCAACTCACAGATAACTAAATTTCCACTATTTGAAATCTATCCTCATTTATTTTGTGTTTCTTTATGATCACAANGTGAATGTGTCAACAAGGAAGAGGTGAATTCTCTAAGCTTTCTGGGAGAAGAAGATCAAATCCCAGAGGACATAAAGACTCAAAGGCACAGGTTACCTGGAGAACAAAAGAGAGGCAATGCAATGGCTTAGAAAAGTGGCCCTGGGTAGCAGACACTGCTGTGATGCCTCACAGTCCTTCAGTGAGCTGGTCGACAATGACAATGACTATTACTCCAGATGGCATCCTGTGCAACAAATGCTATCTACATAACAAGAATTCAGTCTCAAGCTTGGAGAACTGACTTTTGAAACTAAGATATAAATATGTTAACTTATCCTCTCCCAATTAGCAGGAGACTAAGAGTGAGAAATTCCACAGCATGCTTGTCTGCAGCCCACATTTGTGCTTCATCCCCACTAATTCTGAGGACTAAGATGGTTATGATGGCATTCACACTCAGAGCCGTGTTTGCTTATTAGCATGTAATATCAAATAAGTGAATCAAGNAAACAAATCATTCATTCACAAGTCACTGGTTTGAGAGAGACCTAAAGGAATATTTTTTTAACTTTAGAAAATGAACTTTTGTTCTCCATATCTTTTTGTTATTATCATTAGTGTTATTTTGACACTACNAGATGGATACCCAGGAGTAGCTATCATAGTGCATCGGAGGGTAGTAATTGAATGAAAACTTGATTTTTATTTCATCTAACAAAAATATAGCTCTTATTATTGTTATTTTTTGTTTTTAGAAATTACCCATAATTACAATTGTCTGGAGAATGTCTTATCAGCCTGAGCGAGACAGAAATAAGCTAGACACACAATAGCACTTCCTGGTCTCTAATTTAAATTTGTATGGTCATTAATGGCAATGTAAATTAGCACTATGGCAATTTTACTCTATGTCATTTTGGGCAGAATTTAACACTGCAGATGAATGATACATAGCAAACTTTGCCTGCATATAGTCAGAAGTGTCTATACAGTGGCCTGGTGTGTTCTCTCGAATGGATGGAGATTGTGCCAGCCTCACTACATCAGTGTAGCTTGTTCATAAAACAGTGAGTCGCTATCTTCTTCTTTTCTATACAATGATCTTGAAGACTAGGAAGCTAGCTGTGATCTGTGCTTTGAAGGCCTCTCATTTTATTAACTAGAACTTCCAGCAACTTTCATATTTGATCCATGGTGGATCACTTTAATCACTGAAATCACCTCTGTCTCCATGAAAATGCTAAGACATCCCAGCATAAGGATGAAGTGGAAGCAGAAGGATATGATGTCTCTTTTACTCAAGGACCATGGCTGACCCTCCTATAACAAAAGATAGATGAATAACAAGCACTATGACAACTTTATTTCATCTAAGTAGTAAGTGACAAAGAAGCCTTCAGAAGGAAGACTCAGACCCAGGACACTGGCCATGTGTAGATTTGATAAAGCACACGGGGCAGTCATGTAAAACTCCAATAAGACAGAAACAGTATGTGAGAACGGCCATAGTCTAAAGGAGAGCAGCTCTGCGAGGCCCCTCTATTCAGGTTATTTTTGGCCTGTCTGTGTATGTTCCTTCCTCCTAAGTACCCTGCAGCACCCCTTCTGTGATGAAGGTCTTCTGATCTACTCTCAGACAAAGGAGGTCACAGAAGTTCTATAAGGCCAGCTCCAACACAGAAACAGTAGTATTTTTAGGCCTTATACCTTGCTTTTGGTAAAATGTGTTTTGCTTTCTATGACTTACCTTGGGAAAGAGGTCTTTCTGATTTCTGTGACTCACTTCAGAGGAGAATAAAGGATGGAAAGAGGAGGTTAGAGAAAATCAGGAAGACCTTGGTTCCTTGGCCATTTCTGACACTTTCCAAAGTGTTTTAACTCCAAGTATTTGGCAGGCCAAAGTGTCTTCCTTTGTAGTATCATTTTCTGAGTCTCAACAATGACAACTCTCTGCCCCAGTATTTGCATCATGGAGTTGTACAGGCTGCAGAGTGCTGCCAGTTTCTCCAAACTGTGGCTTATCTACTAATTCACAAGACTTCTCCATTCTCTAGAGAATGGAAAAGTCTTGTAGAAGCCAGACAGTTTCTATGCCCAGGTGGGATATAGGAGGGATTGTTAAGTTTCCCTACTTTGTAGCCATAGCCAAATCTCTCTCTCTCTCCTCTCTCTCTCTCTCTCTCTCTCTCTCTTTCTCTCTCTCTCTCTTTCTTTGTCTCTCTCTGTTTCTCTCTCTCTGTCTCTCTCTCTGTCTCTGTCTCTGTCTCTGTCTCTCTCTCTCTCTTACACACACACACACACACACACACACACACACGCACAGAGGCCACAGTGTACATGTGGAGGCCAGAGGACACCATGCAGGATTCAGTGCTCTTCTTCAACCACATTGTTTCTCAATTTTCTAAATGCTCCAACACTTTAATAGAGTCCCTCATGTTGAAGTCACCCCCAACCATAAAATTATTTTGTTGCTACTTCATAACTGTAATTTTGCAACTGTTATGAATTGTAAATATCTGATATTCATGATATCTGATATNCGACCCCAAAGGGGTCATGACCCACAGATTGAGAACCATTGTTCTACCATGTGGTACCTCAGGATATCAAACTTGATATCAGTATCAAGTATCAGTATCAGGTCATCAGTATCTTTGCCCACTGAGCCATCTTGCTGGCTTTAGGGTGATTCTTTATTTGAGTATCTTGATGCCATCACTTTACAGACTAAAAATAACACAAGTGGTGGTTGGGGGATGGGATCATTCTCANTTGGACACAGAGGATGGCAGGCAGAGTGCAAGAGGACAGGTTTCCAAAGCAGCCAATGCAGTACGCTATTCATTAATTCTGTTAAAAACTATTTTCAGGGTTCACTTCTCACTGTTCTTTTATTCCAGATGCTAAATAGAATGCTCTTTTTCAATGTCATGTCTTCCAATTACATGGGAGTAAACCAGAGGGTGGACCTACACCTGCAGCTGATGACTGCTCATGGTATTTATAATGCAAAATAGCTAATTAAGATGATGGTCAAGTGGTAGTTGTCTGCTGATATTAGCATAGAAAATCATAGTTGTGTCTCTGTGTGCATTTAGCCTTACAGTATCAGCAAGTGAACAACACTCAATTCAACATCAGCTCTACCAAAAATAAGCTAACCACATCTCTAAAGAAAATGCCTTTGGATTGGCATTTGCTTGTGCCATTGGCCTCATTCTCTGTCTGACCATGATGGAAGATAGTGCTTGTCTCCAGATCCAGTCATGAACCAGTGGTCAGCAAGACTAGTCAGAGGGCCTCCAGTATGTTGCAGTGCTCCATCCCCTCCTTTGATATCACATTTGTATTGGTCTTTGTATCTACATGATGAGAAAGAAGGTAAGCACCGGCTAACAGGACACTGGAAATCCTGAAATGAAGGTATTGGATGAGAACATATCCATTTTAAATTGTGAATATTCTGAAGTTGACTGATGGCCAATGCTGTATATGATACTCATATTCTCCAAAACAGGCAACTTCTTGCCCATCCTGTACCACTGAGGTGCGCTCAGCTGGGCAGGGTCTGTTCAGTAACATCTCGTTGGTGATACTCAAAAATTCCTTCACCACAGATTTCAAAAGTCTTTAGTAATCATTTGTTGCAATGATTTAATTAAATTTAAGCCACACATCTGTTTGAAAACATATCAACAGAGATAGAGATGCTTGTTCATGGGATAGTGATTGACAAGGGGAACAGATTGACTTGGCGTTTATGTGGAACTCATTAATCTTTTTCAAGTACATCCTGGGGAAACATGGAGTTCTCTCAACAAGCTGTTCTGAAAACAGCACTTTCCTCTTGAACAGTTGGAATCCTAGTTAAAATGGAAGTCAGAGTTAAGGAAAGGGGTCCCACTCTGCAGTGACAATGTTGTCTGTGAATATACCATATAATATTGACAATGACAAGACTTTTGTATATGACATCACCAACCTTGCTGTAGTTAGTGGAGGTTTTTGTTTGCTTGTCTACTTATGTTTGAGACCAGACTGGCCTAGAACTAACAATCCCCTTTTCTCAGATTCTTGCCTTCTGTGGTGGCAGGTGTATGCCACATCACCCTGCTACTGTAATCTTACGAGCTAAACTAGGAAAAGGCCAAGTCTGAGCTCATTCATAGATAGCACATGTTAAGTGTCGATCCCTGACTGTGATTTTATCACTAGTTTAAGCAGCATAGCTTTGTGCTTCAAAGCAAACTCAGTAAAGATCTTGGAGACTTCTAAGTCATTATGGTGTATTATTGAGAAATTAGATACTAAAATGATGTAAGAGATAAAACATTAAAGATAGATAGTGATCATTCAAAATAAAGCATAAATATGGGGCAGTCATCCTTAAGAAGACACCCTCCAAGCTTCAGCAAGAAAGAGGTGCTGATGGGAATTTCCGTGAATTTAGCATTTCTGGCTTTGTTCTGGCTTTGAATGCTGTCTCTGCACATTTAAATCCATCTTATTTCAGAATGCTGGATTTGCAACAGAGAAAAAAAAATGGTGCAGATGGCTAAATTATCCTCACTTGTTTGAAACCATGACAACTTACCATAATATAGCTTTAAACACCTGAAATTAATTAGAGAGAGCACATTTAAACATGGATAGCAGGATTTACAGTATGGGATTAAATACAGAGACGTGTTTTGATTTTAGGCTGTCATTTATTATTTTACCTATAAATGTTGGTCAAACAGTTTATTTTGTCTGTTAATAAGGGATACTTTAAGGAACATGGGAAGAAGCCTCCTGCCTAATATTCTAAGCATAGGAATTTTCAAAATCAAGAATGGAATTTTCTTTTAATCATGGCATAGGCTTTTAATGATTGTCTTAGGTTTCTATTGTTGTGATAAAATTCTATGGCCAAAGGCAACTTGGGGAAGAAAGGATTAATTTTATATTACAGCTTACAATCCGTCATCCAGGGAAGTCAGGGCAAGAAACTGGAGTCGGGAACTGAAGCAGGGGCTGTGAAGGGGTAGGGATTACTGCCTTGCTCCTGGTGGATTGCTCAGCCTGCTTTCTTAAGCCATCCAGGACCACCTGCTGAGGGGTAGCACCTGTCACAGTGGAATGGGCCCTCCCACATCAATCATTAATCAAGAAAATGTACCTTACGCTGGCATAGAGGCCAATCTTATGGAGGCACACTTTCAGATGACTTTAGCTTGTATCAAGTTGACACAAAACTAACCAGCATGGAAATCCTTATAGGAAGAGAGGAAGACACAATAAAAGTTTTTAAGGANCTATCATAGATCATTAATTTTATTTAATATTTTCTCCTAACATTATTACAGATTCTTCAGGAACTTGAGGTAGGCCGTTTTTGTCTTTGTGTTTCAGAGTGATCCAGAGAAGATAAATCTCAGTCTGATGGAGTCAGACAAGCACTGATTTGAGCCTTGACTCCACAGTTGACTACCTCCATGGCCTTGGGCCAATAGCTTAACCACTGAGGTGCCGAGAGAAGAGTCCTAATGAGAGAGAAAGAAAACCAGACATGACAGCACATGTCTGAGGACACAGAAAAAGTTAGATGTGACTCAAGCTGTGTTCAATTTGATATGCTGCTGACTACCCTGGAAAAGACATGGAGAGTTGGAGTCTAGAAGAGAGCTGGAGCACACACACAGATAAGCACTTAGACACTACGGGTAGATTTTTAAATCTAAGTTTAAATTTATGGATAAAACAAATTTATAAAAAAAACCCTTAAATTTATAAAGGAATAATATCACCAAAAAAAATCAGGAATGAGAAAAAAGAATAGTATTAATCATAATACTTAAAGATTAGTCAGTAGACAATGGAAGAAACTGAGCAAGTCCAGTTTGAATTGCAGTATCAAGATGCTACATGCTCCAAAGAATTTTGAGTACAAGCAAATGCTGTGTAATTGTCAAAATAGATCAAGACAAGAAAAAAAAATTGCTTTGGATTTGTAGGGAACACTTAGAGGAATAGTAGCGATGGAGAACAACTGTGAAAAGCTTAGGGGAAAATAGAGGAAGGACAAAAATCAAGCACTAACTGTAGAAACACTTCCAAGAACTTTAAGGTAAAAGAGCACAATGATTTGAGACAACTCAGAACTTCTTTTAAAGATGGAAGATGGAGTACTGTTAGGATCCAAAGGTACCACATTCCCCTCCCACAAAGGGCAGGCCCACTGAAGTGGTCCAAAATGAAGTCTAGGCTCAGTTCAAGCTGGACTGTAGAAGGATTTCTGGCAGTTAGATAAAAGTGAACATTCCTCAGGAACTCATGAAGCAGGTTCCTGTCTGCCAAAAGGATTCATTCCCTTGCCTCTGGCAGAAGGGACATGTATCTCTCTATTGGCATGTACCTGTGGCACCTATCAGCATATCTAAGTCCATGCTAGCCTCCAGGCTCCTACACTTCCTATTCACAAGTACCCATCATACATTTTACAGTCCACACTAACATCCTGGTCTTTCTCACCTCCCCAACGCCTCCCCTATTCCTCACCTGCTCCTCGCCCATTACGCTAGTTACTGTGTTCTCTCCCAAGCTGTTCTAGTACACAGGCGTCCCTCCTCCCAGACACCCATTCTTCTTGTGTACAATAGCACGGTTTTCTCCTTAGCCCTGCTATTCACCCTACTCTCTTGCTATTCTCTGCCGTTTCTACTTCTCAAGTCATGACCCTGTCCAGTCCGCTTCTTTTTCTCTCTGCTCTGGACTCCTCCAGATGCCTCTGGATGTTCTCTCTCNTTCTTATCCACAATAAAAATGTTCCCCCTAATCATGGAGCAGCCATCTCAGGGTTTCTTTACTGCATGCTCACAAGTTTGTTTTGTTGGTGAGGCTAAACAACAGAGAGAAGAAGAAACTGATGGACTTTCCAGTCAACCTGGGAGGAAATGAGGCAAGGGACACAATGGTGGCCTAATCTTGGAAAACAAAGCTTTTCAAATCAGAGGAGATGGAGATAAATTTTATGACGTCTTGATAGATATGGACTCCATGTTCTAACACAGCTTTTCTTCCCTCATCTGTAGTTCCGTGTCTGTCTCCTCTATTTTCCAGATACCTATTTACAATCTACTTCAGAGCAGAAGAGCATGGATTCATTTTTAGGAAATGGTTAACTTCAAGCCATTGAATTATTCTTTATGAACAATCAAGATGTTATCCCAATACATCATTATGGTCCCAAAGAATCATCTTCTCTCACAACAAAAAAGATAGGAAAACTTATTTTATCCCCAGTCACACTAAATATAAATTAAAGCACTTAATACTTGAGTGGACCTTTAGGAATCTTCACAAAGAGGATAATTTTAAAATAAATATGTGCTTATATATGCTAATACCATGGATTAGTTAGTTTAATGCCACAGAACTCATGAAAAGATCAGTTTTTAAGAGAAAAAGGAAAAAGACTAGTATGTTGTTGGAGAGATCCTGTTTTGCCTAATATTTTCATTGTCACTTTCACCCCATTATATAGGGACATACCCATGAATCTTTATGACCAAACATACAATACCCAACATTGGATAGATAAATCAATAGTAGAAATGAGTCACGTACATTCAGAGCATTGAGGAAGACATGTTATAACATATGAAGACCACACAGCTACTGCACTTTAGGGCACTGTTAGCAAGTATAGGGTTATGGGAAGTAGGTTTGTAGTATCAAAAGAGTGATATGTGGGCCTGGGGTGATGATGGCTCAGTGAGCAAAGCGTGTGTGGTAGAAACATGAGGACTGGAATTTGAATTCCCAACTCTCACAAAGCCAGATGTGGGAGCATACATTTGGAATCCCACTGCTCCAATGGCAAGATNAGAGGTGCTGTTTTGGTCAGTGTTCTATTGCTGTGAAGTATATCACTGTGCCCAGATTTCCCATGGATGCTAAGTGAAGTTTCTCACTCAGGTACTCATAATTGTGAGGCAGGTACCAATGACTGAGCCCTTTCACCAGCCTCAACAGAGAATTTAATATAAAGAAGTATTTCCTGGGTAACTAAAAAAGTAAAATAAGAATACTAAATGAGCCCAGAAGATAGATGAGTTACGTAAAGCTAATTGAGCTAGAAAAAAATATAGGCAACAATTGAAATTATTAAAATATACAAGATGAGAGAAGGCACTCTGAGAGATCTCTGAGGAGGGGCCTTCAGTGGCTGGCACTGGTGGTTTTCAAGGGGACATGCTGAGGGTAGTTCTTTGAGCTTTGAAAAGCAAACAACAAACAGGATTCAATTTTTGCTCCTGTAACTGGAAGAAAAGCAACTGGCAGAGAGAAATGGTGAAGCTGTGGTGATACAGGAAGTGAGTAAGCAGGGGAATCCCTCCTCTCTCCAGACTTGCAATCTGACTCCCTATGGCATGGAGAACCAGACAGAGGGGGACTGCTGCAGAAATGGAAACCAACCCTACTGTCCTGGAGAAATGGATGGGAGGGTGAACTTGGGATTCACACTAAATGGCTCTGCAGTCAGCCAGGAAAAGTAAGATTAATTAATTAACTAATTATGAAAAACTAAGACAATATTGTAAAGAGCCCCAGAGGTGAGAACTGTGGGAAAATCCTCAGTCCTGTCACTGACTTTATGGGACTTGATGCAAGAGAACAAGTAAAAAACTATAAACTGAACAAAGTATAAAATAAAATACATTCCATCGACTTACCTTAACAAATATCATTTCACAGTGACATGGGTGGCTTTGAATTTAACAGTGGGACTCCTTGGGATTTCTAGATACCTATGGTATTGGCAACACCAGCCTTTTTTTTCCTTCTGCCATCAGCCCAGCTTTGCACTGCCTGATGAGTTGCCCTCATCTGTGTGTGCCCAGACAACCCAAGCTGCATGTGCTCCTTCAGTTAGCATCCTTAGAAGCACCCTAACTTTACCATCCCTTATGTCCATGGCTACAAAAATTATGCAGGGGAAAAGCTTAGCGGATTCTACAAGTAAGCTTGCAGCCTTTTGAACAGAAGGCTTTGGAGTCCATAACACTTAGAGGCAAATTTTGAAATGGGTTATTATGTAATCCAAGCAGTATAGGACCATTATTTTCCAAGGACCTTCAGGTATGAGGAAAGATTTCCAGGAGGGAAAAACAAGCACCCTCCTAGACACAAGCCTTAATAGCCAGAAATAAGCCAATGTTACTCTTAGTTATAC
>LZPO01108518.1:20083-30729 GCA_001675575.1 Neotoma lepida
CCATTTATTCAGACATTTAGCTTTGGTCTTTGATCATTTATAGAAGTCTGCCAAAATATTTTCTTTATGGTTTTTACTGAAATTTTTGTTTTATCTTGTAAAACTGTTCTATCATCCAGAGCAGTATTTTTTTTTACAATAGGCATTAGGTCCTTTAACTGCTCTGGGGAGGAGTTTCCCCTATGGTGACAAGGAATGACTGAACCAAATTTGACATGAAGGCCTGCAGGAGGCCTTCCAANGTGTTTCCAGATGGCAAAGGGTTACTTTGTCTGTCCTTGTTAATCTACATTCATTCATCCAATGTTGGCATACTCCAGAAGGAGGTGCCTTCTGTTTGGATTATTCCTAGAAAAAACATTGTTTTGAGNAATGCCCTATCCACAATCCCTTCTTAGGTGACCTTACTTGTCACAATTAAAACACCTGACATTTTGATTTTTCTTCAAGCATCTGGAAATCACCTCTCCTAACCAAGCACCATCATGGTTATGAGATTGAATATTGACTGTATCTCAGATCCATTCCTCTATGGGTCTTCATCTTGCCTTTAAAGGCCTAATTACCCCTTTGCATTGTGACTTAGCATTTTCAAAAACCAAAAATTCAATTATTATTTGTCTAGCTTCTGAATTTGATATCATTCTATTTACAGCTGAAGTCAATCTTTGTAAGAAATCAGTGAAGGTTTCTTTTGGGCCCTGTATACCTTTGGTAAATGACTCAGTTCTCTTCTCAACTTCTTCAGTTCTGCCACAAGCAATTCCAAGTTTCTGCATGGCATAGAGCCAGGGTGTGGTCATCATATAGAGACTGTCTTTGTACATCAGCATAATCACCCTCTCCAAGAAGTTGGTCTTGGGAGATTTCAATACCTATAGCCCTACTTCATTGTTCAATGGTGCTAGTTTCATCTTTCTACGAGGCCCTCCACTGTAATTGAGAACCAACTTCCAATATTGCCGTAGCTAAATCTTCCCAGTCTTGTGGGACAATTCTGTTATTAGTTGACCATGAATTTAATATCTGCTTCACAAAAGATAAGTGCATACCATATGAGACTATCACTTTCTTAAATCTCCTCAAATTTAACATTTCCATAGCAGTTCAGTCATCTTCTGCATAGCCTTGGGATTCCTGTCATTTGGTAGTTATTCTTGTAAGGTGAATGGATAAATTAAGGTNGGTTGTTTGATAACCTTGGTCTGTTCCTCTCTAATTTTATAATGCAATGGTGAGGTTGGTTATCTTTTAAACTCCTCTGTCTGGGTCTGAATATCTCTATGATCTGTTTTAATAAGTTTTCTAAGGCTTGTATCTTGGCACTCATATCAACCAACTTTTTTAGGGATAAAACAAGAATTATCAAAATGACAATTAACATTATGTCAATCCCAGTTAAGTTGATTATCCCTTCATTTAATTGTTCTATTTTTAAACCATCCATTGTGTAATCATACAGAGACCTAACTCCTTCAATTTTAATAGTGTTTCCCCTTTTTTAACATGGCAAAAAATTTTTCTCTCCTTTTTTTTAACTAATTGCCCCCCTTTAAGAATTCCCAATTGTCTCACCAAATCTGCTGCTGCTGATGGTGAAGATGATGGTGAAGTGTGAGGCTCACTGCTGCTGTATAGAACAGTAGAATCCAGAGCGGGTGTCAAGGCAACTACCTAGGGTGGCAGCAGCCCAAGGATGGGATCCAGTAAAAGCCCACAACACACAGGGAGAGGGAGCCAGCTATCTGAAAAATGGGGATCATGGGGAAGAAACACAAGCTGCCTGAAGGCAGGGCTGGTAGGTAGTGAGGGGCTAACTCCAGCAGCNTTTGGATCACAAGCGCCTGTGGAGATTGTTACAGAGAGGCTGAAATAGAAAAATTTCAANCTCTGTCANAGGGCTTGGGGAAAGAAAAAAGAAAAACCTAGCCCATAGGGTGGTGACTCCTTGAGAACATCCATATGCAGCTCCAGCTTGTNCTGGTAGCTGCAAAGCCAGGGGCAAGTGGCTTTTTTAATGAATCCATGCCCCAAAAGCTGGTCACCAGATGAAGTGTGATCCTAATTAGTCTTAGCAATCAAAACCAGGAGTCAGATATTGGGGTAAAAGCTGAAAGATCAGAGAAGCAGAGGAGCAGCCATCAGACACTTCTTACCTCTCTGAATNCTCAGANCAAAAAGGGCTGAGATCCTGTCTCTGACCACCTTATCACTTCCTGTCTCTGCNCAGCCTTATCACTTCCTATCTCCTGTCTGTACAGACCTCCAGACCTCTATGGTTAAGTAGTGGTAGTTCTTCCCTCTGATCTCCAGGCAAGCTTTCTTTGTTAGAACACAAACAAAATATCACAAAACAGCTCACTAATGCCTTCAGGTTGCTATGAAAGTATCAGGTACAGCTCATTTGTACTCAAAAGAAGGGCTCTTCTCTCTGCCCAGCTATATAGTCCAGGCAAAAAAAGAGTATTCTCACTGCTCTCCTGCCTCCTGGTGTTTGGAGAGGGCATTGCAAAAGTCATCACTTTGATGATGATTGGTTTAAAACAGCAAATGAAAGAACTGGTCCCAGTTTTTCTAGGTCAGGGAGTAGTTGCACACNCTTGTCTCAGGCTCCTAGACAAGAGGACTGTATTGTGTTTTAGGCCATGCTGGGCTGTGAAGTGAATTTTACGATAATTAGTCTGACATATTGAGATCCTTTCTCAAAATAACTAAATAACATAAGGTATTCCCATCTGTCCCTATGGTTGGTACTATGCTCACTTGGGGTGAGTACAGGAGGAGGAGGACAGGCTAGGGTGGAAGGACTTGAACTCTCACCCCACAGTAGCTTTAGATCTGTAAAATAGTACACATCCAGTCCTGTTCTTCCTTGAGATGCTTCCTACACCTGAACATATGTTTCTTGCAGGGCAGGGATTAGTGAATTCTGCCATCATATCGTAGAACTGTAGTTGGAAGGTCAGGGGGTCTTCAGTTCCTCATGGCCTCCTCTATCAGCAGGTCACCAAACTCAAGAATGACTTTGAAGACTTGAGGCCATTCAAGGTGAGGGAAGAAGTTTACATCATGGACATTTTCTGGTGCCCAAAATGTTAATTCCTCTCCCATACTTATTAATTCATCCTCTGATGCTCACATCCATCTCATGAGATTTCACACTTAGTGTAGCTGATTTTGGTTTCTAATTTGCTTTGAANACTTTAAGGTCCACAGGTCATGGATATGAGGCAGGTAATTGGTTCAGAGTAGTTATNCCTTTGTACTCCATANTCATTGGCCCCCTTTCTTCACAAAATCACTNTTCAATAAAAGTCAGAATCCCCTCTTCCCTTTTGCCACCCAGGCAGTAACCAGAGCACCCAGGTCTATCTTTCACATCCAGACATATTGGACAGCAATTGTACAAAAATTAGGCAGGGAGGACTGGCTCATTCTTCCAGTAAGGGAGAAGAAAGTTTTCAGCATCCTCAACTGAGTATGTGGGCCCTGCAAATCTCAGTGTACACTGTGTGCATTGTGGCCAGTGTGAAACTCTTCCCACTTCCCCATGCTGAAAAGTGACAGTTATAGGAACCATTCCACCTCCTCATATGATTCTAAAAACAATGGGGACCATATGTACAATTTGCTGGCCAAGGAGAACACTCCACCTGTGTGAAGCTGAGGTGTATGGATTGTGTTCCTTAAGCCCCTCAGCATCTCATGAAACTTTCTCCAAAATTGACAGCATACTCAGACACAAAGCAAGTCTCAACAAATACAAAAAGGTTGAGATAANACCCTGAATCNTATCTGACTGCCATGGATTAAAGCCAGATATCAACAACAACAGAATCAGCAGATTCATGGAAACTGAATAACTCTCTACTTAATGAAAAGTGGGTCAAGATGGAATTTACAGAGAAATTACAGACTTTCTAAAATTGAATGAGAATGAATACACTGCATGAACTGTGGACCCATAGCTGAGGAGCCCCCATGAGCTCTCATCCAGAGAAAGATGGAAGCAGATGCAGAGATCCACAGCTGGGTGCCAGGCAGAGCTCCAGTAGTCCAACTGATGAGAGAGAGGAGAGATTCTATGAGCAAGGGACATCGAAATCATGAAGGGAAAATGTACAGAGATGGCCAGCCAGGCTGGTGGAAATGCAAGAACTGTGGACCAATAGCTGTGGAGCCCCCATGGTACTGGACTGGGCCCTTTGGAAGCTTGAGACAATTGTTTAGCTTGAACTGTTTGGGGTCCCTGGAACAGTGGGATTGGGATCCATCCCTGGTGCACGGGCTGGCTTTTTGGAGCCTAGTGCCTATGGTGGGACACCTGGTGCAGCCTTGGCTCAGGGAGGAGGGTCTTGGAACTGCCTCAACTGAGTGTGCCAGGCTCCTGGGAGTCTCCATGGGAGACCTTGTCTTGGAGGAGGTGGGAATGGGGGGTTGTTTGAGGGGGAGGGCTGGCGGGGCAGGAGGAGGGAGGAGAGGGGGATCTGTGGTTGATATGCAAAATGAGTGGAAAATCTTTTTAATTAAAAAAAAGACAACCCAAATAGAAGAAATTTAACATAAAAAAAGAAAATGAATACACAACACATCCAAACTTATGGAACACTTTGGAGGCAACTTTGTAAGACTAAATACCTGCATAAAAAAATTGGAACAATCTCACACTAGTAACTCAGCAGCACACTTGAAAGCTCTACTAGAACAATAAGAAATCACATCCAGTAGGAGTAGATGGCAGGAAGTAATCAAACTGAGGGCTGAAATCAATAACATAGAAACAGAGAAAAAGTAATACAAAATATCAATGAAACAAAGAGTTGGTTCTTTGAGAAAAATCAATAATATTAATAAATCCTTATCAAAAACAAAAACAAAAGCTAATAGGTACAGACCAAAGATCCAAATTAGCAAAACTGGAAATGAAAAGCAATAGACACTGAATAAATCCGGAGAATCATAAGAACATACTTTAAANACTTGTGTTCCACCAAATTGGAGAACTAGAAGAAATGGATAATTTTCTTAATAAATACCACTTACCAAAGTTAAATCAAGGTNAGATAAGCAATTTGAACAGACCTATAACCCCTAGTGAAACAGAAGCCACCATTAAAAGCCTTCCAATCAAAAGAAGGTCAGGGCCAGATGGTTTTAGTGTAGAATTTTCCCAGACACTCAAGAAGAGATAATATCAGTACTCGTCAATTTATTCCACAAAATAGAAAAGGAAGGAACATTGTCCAATTCATTTTATGAAGCCAGAGTTACTTGAGATCCAAACCACCTAAAGATTCAACAAAGAAAGAAAATTACAGACCAATGTTCTCATAAAACATAGATATAAAAATTACATGCAAACCAAATCTAAGAATACATAAAAAGATCATCTACCATGATCAAGTAGGTTTTATCACAGAGATGCAGGGATGGTTCAACATAGGTAAATTGACAAATATAGTCAACTGTATAAACTAACTGAAAGAAAAAAATCCTGATGATCATCTCATTAGATATAGAAAAGGCCTTTGACAAAATCCAATACCCCTTCATGATAAAAGTCCTGAGGAGANTAGGAAGATATCTCAAAATAGTAAAGGCACTTCACAGCAAGGCCATAGTCAATATCAACTTAAATGGAGAGAAAATCAAAGCTGTTCTACTAAAATAAAAATCAAGAAAAAGTTGTCCACTATCTCCATACATATTTCATCTAGTAATTGAATTCTAAGCTTGAGCAGTAAAACAACTGAAGGAAATCAAGGAGATATAAATTGGAAAGGAAGGAGTCAAAGTATTTGTATTTGCAGATGATATGACAATATGCATAAGTGATCTGAAAAAATTCTATCAGGAAACTCCTACAACTGATAAGCACTTTCAGCAAAGTAGCTGGATATAAAATTAACTCACAAAAATCAGTCACCCTCCTATATACAAAGGACAAATGGACTGAGAAATAAATCAGGGAAATCTCTTTTTTAATAGCCTCAAATAATATAAAATATCTTGAGGTAATTCTAATCAAGCAAGTGAAAGACTTGTATGATAAAAACTTCAAATCATTGAAGAAAGAAATTGAAGACCATATCAGAAGATAGAAAGATCATGGTTCAGTAGGATTAACATAGTAAAAATGACCATTCTATGAAAAGAAATCTATAGATTCAATGCAACTTGCACCAAAATTCAAAGGCAATTCTTCACAAAATTGCAAAGGACAGTTTCCAATCTCCAATGGAAACACACACACACAGACACACACCAAAAAAAAAAAAATACCCAAAAACCCAAGATAGCCATGGGGCTGACCTGGGCAGTCTGCACGTGTGTTGTAGCTGTGTCACTTGATCTTCTAGTGGGACACCTGGCAGAGGGAGGAGGGCTGTCTCTGACTCTGTTGCCTGTTCTTAGGACCCTTTCCTCCTGCTGGGTTGCTTCATCCAGCATTAATAGGAGAAGAGGTGCCTAGTCTTTCTGCAACTTGGTATTCCATGCCTGGATGATATACAAGGAAGGCCTGCACTTTTCTTAAGGGAAGGGAGAGTGAGTGGATGAAGGAAAGATGAGAGGTTGAGATGAAGGACTGACAGAAGAGGAGGGAGAAGAAACTGTGACCATGCTGGGAAAAANTAATTAATTGATTGATTAAAAACCCAAAATATCTAAAACAACCCTGAATAATAAAAGAACAGCTGGAGATATCACCATTTCAAGTTGTACTACAGAGTTATAGTAATAAAAACAGCATTGTATTGGTACAAAAACAGACATGTTGACCAATAAAATCAAATTGAAGACCCAGACATAAGTCCACACATCTATGAATACCTGATTTCTGACAAAGAGGCCAGAAGCACACACTGGAAAAAAGACAGCTGGTGCTGGTCAAACTGGAGGGCTGCATGTAGAAGAATCCAAATAGATACATAGTTATCACCCTGAATAAAACTCAACATTCAGTGGATCAAAGAGCTCAATCTAAAATCAAATGCACTGAACCTGATAGAAGAGAAAGTGACCAATATCTTTAAACTCATTAGCATAGGAAAAGACTTTTTGAAGAGAACTCCATCAGCACAGGCACTAAGCTCAACAGTTAATAAATAGGACCTCATGAAACTGAAAAGCTTCTGTAAGGCAAAGGACACCATCAGTCTTACAAAGTGCCTACAGAATGGGACGAAATTTTTTACCAACTCCACATCTGATAGGGAGCTAATATTCAAAATATTTAAAGAACTCAAGAAACTAGATATTAAGAAAAAAAACCCAATTAAAATGGGCCAGATCTAAAACAGATAATTTTCAATAGAGGAAACTCAAACGGCTGAGAAACACATTAAAATGTGAAACATCCTTAGCCATCAGGGAAATGCAAATCAAAACTACTTTGAGATTTCTTCTTATACCTGCAAGAAAGGCTAAGATCAACAAAACAAGTGACAGCTCATGCTGGTGAAGTAGTGAAGTAAGAGGAAGACTCATCTGTTGCTGGTAGGAGTGCAAACTTGTACAGCCACTATGGAAATCAGTGTGACAGCTCCTCGGGAAGATGGCAATAGATCTACTTCAAGATCCAGCTATACTACTCTTAGGCATATACCCAAAGGATGTTTCATCCTACCACAGAGACACTATCTTCATTACTGCTGTAGTCATAATAGTCAGAAATTGGAAACAACCCAGATGTCCCTCAACAGATGAATGGATAAAGAAAATGTGGTTCATTTACACAATGGAGCATTACTCATTGTTAAAAATATGACATCATGAAATTTGCAGGCAAATGGATGGAACTAGAAATAAATAATCCAGAGTGTGGTATCCTAGATCCAGAAAGGCAAATATTGTATGTATTTGTTTATACATGGACATTAGTTGTTAAGTCAATGATAACCAAGCTGCAATCTGTGGCACCACAGAGAATAGATATAGAGCAAGGCACTAGAGGGAACAGTTTGATCTCATTAGGAAAGGGAAATATAATAGATAATTATGGATGGATGGGGGGCTGGAATGGGAGGTTCAAGTCGTGAGGGTCATTGGAGGGGAACTGAAGGAGTGAATATGGGGAGAGACAGCTGAATCTGAGGGGCATTTGAGGGGTAGTATGGTAATCTAATGCAGTACATACTCCATAATATATATAATGTATCTATTTATACATATAATTTCATATATGAAAGTAATTTAAATGAAATTGCCAAAATATGGAGGAGACAAATTCCCAACTGGCTTTCCTTTTTCATCAAATGAAGCTTCAGGTACCAGGATTGGGTTATGTCTAATTGTATTGTTGGCCAAAAAAGTCCCTTGGGAATCCCCAAAGAAACCAGGTTGTTGCCAATACTATAAGTTACTCTCCACAAACTAGCAAGGCCTCACTACTAAAGACAACACCTACATAACTCATGAATATGCAGGAATCCAGCTGGTGCCTACATAGAGCCTTCACTCCTACTTTCTTGTGTCTTTGGTACAGAAAGGTACTCTGCATGTAACCAAAACAAGAAATGTAAACAACAAACCAGCCACAAACCCTTTGATCTAAAAAGATATCCTACCTGCAAGATATAATAGGGAAATAGCAGCACAAAGCTTGTGGGAGTAACCAACCAATATCTGATTTGACTTAAGGCCCACTCCATGATCAACACTGCTGGGGTGANCAAGAACCAGAGACTAGATATCCCAGGGACAGAGTGTAAAACCAAGTACTATTGTTCTGGAAAAGGAAAAAGACAAAGAAAAAGAGTAGTGATTAAATGACTCCTAATAATATTCTGCTATACTTATAAATCAGTGTCTTAGCCATCATCAGAGAAATGGCCTCCTACTGCAGATATGAACAAATGCAGGGACCCACAAGCAGACATTGCACAGATGGTGAGAGATCTCAGAACACTCAGTCCTAAACGGGATGTCTCCATCAAATTTCTCCCCTCAGAGCTCACGGAACCCTGCAGAAGAGGAGACAGAAAGACTGTAAGAGCCAGAGGGGATGGAGGACACCAAGAAAACAAAGCTCATATGAGCTCACAGACACTGAAGCAGCCTGCACAGATCTGTAACAGGTCCTCAGTATATATTATGGCTTCAAGTTCAGTGTTTTTATGGGATCCCTGAGTGTGTGAGTGGGTGGATTTGATTCTAGTGCCTGNTCTTGGGTTCTTTTCCTTGATTTGTTTGTTGTGTCCAAATTCAATGTGATAGTTTTTGATTTATCATATTATATTTTATTTTGTTATATTTTAATATTATCTCTTTTTATTTTTTTTTGGTTTTTCGAGACAGGGTTTCTCTGTGTAGCTTTTGAAGCCTGTCCTGGAACTCGCTTTGTAGACCAGGCTGGCCTGGAACTCCGCCTGCCTCTGCCTCCCGAGTGCTGGGATTAAAGGCGTGCGCCACCACTGCCCAGCTTAATATTATCTCTTAGAAGTCTGTTCTTTTCTAATGAGAGAAGGAAGTGAGTGGATCTAAATGGGAGGGGAGATGGAGAGGAACTGAGAAGAGTGTTGGGGGGGGGGAACCATAGTCAGGATATATTAAGTGTGAGAAGAATCTATTTTCAAGAAAAGGGGGAAAAAGAAATTTTAAAAAGAAAAAAAATTAAAAAGATGAAAATAGCTCCTCAATAAAAAAGTGCATATATGGAAATAAAAGTTCTCAGAATCAATTGCAAGTGGACACCATTTTTACACCCAGATAAAAAGTGTTAGCAAAACATGATGTCACTGGAGCTTCATACATGGCTGGAAGAGATTTGAAATGGTGTCTTCATTTTGAAAGACAGGTTGGCAATTTCTTCAAATGTTAAACACACACTTGGGCTTTGATTCTCAGATTTCTAGCACAAGGATGTAAAAGTATATCACAGACAATCATGCTTGAAATGCTCATAACTGCTTGATTAAAAGTAGCTTAAAAACAAAACTCCCTCAGGTGTGCATTGTTGGGTGCTGTTCTAGACTGCGACTTGCACCAAGGCATTCTTGTACAAGGACTGTATTTTGAGAATGGAGGATGACCTGAACCCGGTTAGACATATAACCCCAGAGGTCATGCTTTCCTGTGGTTGACCTTCACTATAGTGGATTAAAAAAAGAAAAGCTTGTTAATCCACAGAAATTTCTCCTTGAGGTCTGTAGTAGAACTGTGGGGCTATCTCGATGTCTAGGATGAAGGATTCATTGTCTAATTAACACACAGAAAATTCTTTATAGAGAAATACAGGTTGAGCACAATTTTGCACCTTCAGACAATGATATAAAGTACAAAACAGGACATTTATTAGTCAGGCCAAAAAATATACAGTGACAACTATTAGGTAAGAATGAAAGTCATGCATATGGACTATCATTGAGAAGGTGGGGACCAGCAAGTTGAAAAAAAGCCAGGATGACCAATCTATACAAAGACAGGTTCTCAGGGAAACAGGGAACAGGAATCTTCTCTACTGGATGTGTCTGAACCTTCTGACATCTTCATCCTACTTGTGTGACACACCTCTACAGTCAAACATCTTCATAGATGTGCTGTGATCATGCAAGGATGGGCATCATAGAGTGAGGTGGGGATAAGAACAAACCTCAGCAGACACAAAGGAACCAGACCTATTCTACTGGGTGTAGACACATACACAC
>LZPO01108519.1:35332-57390 GCA_001675575.1 Neotoma lepida
GCAGGTAGGAAGGAGGCAGAGCCAGTCTAGCCGGTCTCTCCCTGGGGCTGAGTGGGATGGTGAGTGTCAATGGCCCAGACCCCCCTATTTCCCCNGAGAGAAGTGCGGGAGGCCAAAACCTGTATTGGCTATAATTAAGCTATCTTAGCCCAGGTAATCCTCAGTTCCTGTTTCCCGAGTAACAGGTTCCTTTTCCAGAATTTTTTAAAGCGCCTTAAGCAAAAACAGCTTGGTACTTCCTTATCTTTTTGTCAGTCAGAGACATCTGCTATCCTGACCTTCCTGAGATCTAGCAACCTAATTGCCCTGACCTACACCCTCAAGCACAAGCTCCCGCTATATAATCAATTGGTGAAAGAATAAACTTTGCAGCTTGATCAGAATCCTGTCTTGCTGTCATTCTTCATGTCTCATGTCCCTTTCATTCGCNGTCCCCCCTTCTAGGGTCTCTGTTGAAGACCCCACTGGCCCGGGCAGAGAAGCACGCTGAGCCGGTAGTCTTGTCAAAGCAGGAACTTGTTTTATTGCATCAGGCAAGGACTTTTATAGGATGGACTGAAGGGGAAGGAGCCTTGGGGTGACATGGGATGGGGTAAAGGTTGAGGGCCAATGATATTTTTTCATGATAGCGGTAGAGGCAGTCTTGGGGTCAGGCTGTGCTGAGTCACTCCTAAGTGGAAGTCATGGTCCAAAGACNGGTCACCAAAATCAAGTTAGGCTCAGGAAGTTACACTGGGCCTCATGTCCAGGNCTTAAGAGGCCCAACAGTAGTTGAGATCTTAGACAAAGAGACAAGGAAACTGAAAAAGTTCAAGGGGGATACGAATTAGAAAGGAAAAAGTCAAAGTATCTTTATTTGCAGATGATGTGATAGTATAAATTACCCTAAAATTTCCACTGGGGATTCCTACAGCTGATAAACATTTTCATTAAAGTAGTTGGATATAAAATTAACTCACAAATATCAGTAGCCCTCCTATATACAAATTACAAATAGACTGAGGTAGAAATCAGGGAAAAGACACTCTTCACGATAGCCTCAAACATTATAAACTATCTTGGGATAACCCTAACCAAGCAAACAAAAGTCTTCTATGATAAAAACTTCAAGTAACTGAAGAAAGAAATTGGAGATATCAGAAGATGGAAAAATCTCCCATGCTCACAGATTGATAGGTTTAACATAATAAAAATGGCCATCCTACCAAAAGCAACCTACAATCCCCATCAAAATTCTAACACAGTTCTTCACATATCTTGAAAAGACAGTTTTCAGCTTCATATGGAAGCAGAAAAAAATCCAGTGTTGCTAAACCAATCTCGAATAATAAAAGGACTGTAGGAGGTGTGGCGAGCCATAAGAATATGATCTAGAAGTCCAGCTGTACAAAATAAGCTAGGTCTCCTAATTAATTAAATACATAGATGCTTTTGGATGCTTTTTATAAGGGTATGAAACTTTAGATATATAAAATATTTTAAAAAGTTAAAAGATAATTTATGATATATGAATTGCCAGTTATTGGGATAGATGAATATAACATATAAACATCTAGATATATTATAAATGATACATAAATCTCAATAAATGATCTAGGGATACTGAGCATGTATGCCTAAATTTGATGTATGGATAAAGATTTATTTAAGGTCTGAGATATATATTCATAAATTAAATATTCCAGACCAACTAAATGCTTAAAATACAAGGAAAGAAGATAATTGGCTTGCTAGACATAAGCACAGACATTTCTTGCACTCCAGAAAAGGATTCGCTGAGTACTTGAGATGATTTGCTCCTTCGTCTCTTATAGGCCTAGGTCAAGCTATTAATGTAGCC
Organism: Neotoma lepida; assembly: GCA_001675575.1. Classification (NCBI taxonomy): domain Eukaryota; kingdom Metazoa; phylum Chordata; class Mammalia; order Rodentia; family Cricetidae; genus Neotoma; species Neotoma lepida. Next base: position 37,173 of record LZPO01108519.1, read on the forward strand.
AAAAACTCAGGGATATTAAGATGGCCAGATGGAGAGAATTATGGCATATTCTGACTACATATCATCCTTCATATTTAACACACTATGGGGAAGAGACATGTTGTAATAATTGGATGTATCATTAATCTCTGCTATGGACTAATATCAGCTCAAATGCCATACATGAATTTTAAACCAAAAAAGAGCATGGATAAACAAACCTAAGACAGAATTGAGTCATTATCCCAGAAACTCAAGGTGACAGACATGGCCTGGGTTATCATGATCTGTCCTAAGGACCACTGTCCATTGCTAACCCCTATATGGGTTAATCAATAGCCTTTGATTGGTGAGAGAATTGTAACTGCTACTTGTCTGATGGAGGAAAAACTTAAATATTGAGCATANAAAGCCCCCGACTAGCCCTTAAATCACCCCAATATTTTTCATTTAGGAAAATCAGGCNTATAGACTGCTACAAGGCCTTAAGAATCCGAAAGATTGTCAGCATTTCACTTTTAGCTTGCCTTCTAACCCTGCCACAATNGAAACCAAAGCTGACATACAATGCAGGAGTTACAAGTTCTGTTTATCCAGGACTCATTTTAAGCAGAGTTCCTCATTATATATACAGATTAATAATCAGAACTGTCTATTGCAGTTCCCTCATAGTCCTCCAACCTAATAATAACATATATATTATATGTACATATATATTGCAATACATTTATTGCACAGGTGATATTATATGTACATCAAACTATAAAACTTATAAGTCTATAGATTGACAGATAGCTCTACAGGATATATTCATAACTTCTTATGTCTGACTAACAATTACAAATTCTCTCCCTATGAATGTTCATCCATGAGGCCTATGTCCTTATGATTTATGGCCATGTTATAAGAGGTAATACAATATTTTTTCACTGCTTTTCAATTTTAGGAATGCCTGGCACTCATTGTTGGGCAAGACCTTACACGTACCTCAAGAGCTCTTAAGAATTTGGTGCTTAACTTTTCATATACCCCACTACAGGCATTCCTTATTACCCTCAGACCAAGTCATAAAGTTACATCTAAGCCTCTAGGACCTTCTCACTGGTATTTGAAAAGGTCCTGATGTTTTCATACCATCAGTAAGAAGGTATGCTTACATATTTTCGCAGGACACTGACCTGCTTTTATGAATCCTGGATTGCCTGGTCACATTATGTGGCTAGGCCNCTACAAGACAAAGGTACTCTATAGCTGCCAGTCTGATTNCAGACTGTTAATTACTCATAGATTCTTAATATTGAGCTTTGACTTTATAAATAAATTGTTACAATTCCAGGTCTTTTTGATGGACTCTGTTCATCAATGTTATCAAAACTTGTAAGAATGGGATTATAAATAATAATTCTATTCCAAATATATTTTATTAATTCTGATCAAAAGATAAATAGGATTTGAGATATATATGAATGAAACATTTCAGATTTCGTTCTCTGGTTATCCTGCTGTTTTGTTGAGACTCTAAGGATTCATAATTTTACTCTGACAAAATTTACCACTTTTATGTTGCTAATATGTCTAAAGATTTTGTCTTTTAAGAAGGTTCCTATAAGCTTCAGGAGATCAAGTCACCAATGCCCACAAGCCAAGAAGGACCAGGAGGAATATTACCTGACTACAATTTATTTCTCTGACTTGCAAGTTTTCCTTTTTTCTCTGGGGTGGGGAAGCTTTCTCTTTCCCTGGCCTGAAATCCCCTTCTCTCATCTGCTAACGATGCATTTAATAATCCACAGGTACATCTATGAGAGAAAGTTTCCCCTTTAAGACTGCTCATCTTTAAAACTCCTCAACTGCATGTTCTCCCATTAACACATANGTTTATTCCCAGCAGAAATTGTAATCATTTTAAGAGTTACAGGTTGTCATTCTCTGAACCATNGACATACTGTCTAGCTGCAGGTCTACGTCTCATCCTCCAGCCCACACGGAATTGCTCTCCAGCTGGATNCTGCACCCTGCCCTCCAGCTCAGGACACACGAAATCCTGCTACACACATGCCACAGAGCCTAAGACAGCCAGTGCTTCCTGAGTTTCTACTGCATTCCAGCCTTCAGGACCCTTAGCTTTGCCCCTCATCTCACCAGGAAGCAACCATGAGAGACTTCTACTGCCCCTCTATCACATACCCCTTCTTTCTGAACTGAACTCTNCAGTCCTATGGCTGGATTGCCCTTAGAAATGTTCTATTATTAATTGTATAANTTCTGCCCACGATCCTGAAATGTATGTACTATCAGATATTCCCTCATGTACTTTTCACAATTGTTCTATATGTGAGTATTACTATGTATACCCTGTCACAGGTTATTACTGTCCTGTCATAGCTTATGGTTTAATATTACATTGATTGCAAATTTATATTAGGTAAGTTTTGATAGACTCCCAGACTCGGGGTTCTATTGTGTCCTGGTGGATGCCCCAGAGACCCAGACTCCAGCCCAGTAGATGCAATAAGCAAGAGGATTTTANTCGTTTGCNCAAACGGGCTCTCCACCTCGGGAGGTGGGAGAAGCCCAGAACAGCATTTTTAGGCAAGTTTTAAAGGCAAAACCCACAAAATAAGTATAATTCGTGGACTATCATACAATTGGCTAGTTTGAAGGTTGCTATGAGCAGGCTTTTGGGGGTTTTTCCTGGTATGGTGTGGCTAGGGTGTGCTCTCGGGGTGGTGGCTGTTTCTTTTCTTGGAAAACCCACAAAGTGCTCTGTCTTGACCATGTGGCATTATCCTAAGCTAACATCTGGTCTCATGGCCTGGTCTCCAGACTAGGCTTAGTTTCTTAATTTNTTTTATAGAAATGACAGAGACCATGGTTGGGGGCTTTCATTCCCTCCTTTCTCTTTTAGACTGATTTTAATCCTAAAATCATAGCTCTGTAATAGGGCTCAGGTCTCCACTAGAGCACAGAGTGTGGTACTGGTGCATTAGCATGAGGGCTTGGGTTGTGGAGAGGCTTTCTTGGATAAACTGGAGGAGTCGCTTAAAGATCCAAGGCCCTAGGGTGAAGGCCAAAAGTAGGAGTAGTAGGGGTCCCAGAATGGAGGAGATTAGGGTGGTCGACCAGGGGGACCCGTGTACCATGATTAGAACCATCCCTGCTGTTCTTCGTATTCTTTTATTCTTTTTGCTAAATCTTCCCGGATTTTTGCCATGGACTCTTTTACTACCCCTGAGTGATCTGCATAAAAATAACACTTCTCTCCTAAAGCTGCACAAAGACCTCTTTCCTTTAGAAACAACAAGTCTAATCCTCTCCTATTTTGTAGGACAACTTCAGCTAATGAGGTCAGAGAGACTTGTAAGTGGGTGATGGCATTTTCAAGTTTTTGGATGTCTTCATCTATCGACATACGCAGCTCCCTGTAATGGGGAGTCTGAGAAATGAGAGCTGCAGCCCCTGTTCCTAGCCCAGTCAGACTTGCTCCCATTAGGACTGCCAGGGTGACAGCAGTTATTGCCTCTCTTTTTGGCCTGTGGGGTTATAGCATCATTTCATGTGGGGAGTGGTAAGTCAATCGGGGCACTAAGAGTACCATCACACAATATCCCCCAGAGGTAGGTAGAGCCCGGGCATGAGCACAAGGTGTTAGGCCCATAGAGCAGGCCCACCAAGCATCATCAGCGGGGATTAGATAGCCCTCGGTCCTGTCAAGGGGAACTGTGGAGTTGCATAGTGTGCCATCCCCTTTGCCTATGCATGTTCCTTGTCCCTGCACTTCAGCTAGCGTGAGTTTCCCCTGTGAGTTCCATCTGCAGGAGGAAGCATTTCCTCGGGTAAAATTAGCACTTACCACCACACCTTCATAAAAGGGAGGTTGAGCTGTGTAACATATCCAACAAGCTTCAGTTAGGTTCGAGTTGGTGGCATTTAAAATCCCAAGAGCCTGATCAATCATTTTGAGCATTGCCTGGTAGTGTGCCATTAGGGGAAGCCCTGGCTGTGAGCGGGGATAGCTTTTAAAGAAAGCTTGATGGTCTAAGGTAGGACCACCCACAGGAAGGGAGGGGGTTGATATGCTGTGGGAGACCCCATGAGTGGTGTTTGGGAAAAAAATCGGAGACAGTAGTGGAGGGACGACTAGTTAGGAGGGAGTGGCTGGTTGATGATAGGATTTGGCCCAACAGGGGTAGGTTTTAAGGGGCTCAAGGCACGGCNGATAGTGAATGTAAGGATGGGTTTGTATCCAGAATGGTATAGCCGGAGTCCCCATGTCTTACCGGTGCCCCAATTGGCCTTTTTTCCCTTGGTGGNAAACTTAATTATCAAAGAATTGTAATCCCCAGAGGATACCCATGGGTGGTTGGGGAAGTGCTCTTTGTCATAACAGGGACCACAGTCTACCCAGCAACCACCTAGTTTGCATCTCCCTGTTCCTAGCATGCTTCTGTCCCCCCAACTCACGGTGATCAAGTCCTTTTTAACTGGGGGCTCCCACCAGATCCATCCNNTGCTTTCACATCCCCAGGCAGCACAGTAAGCTGACTCCGGACCCCCANGTTTCTTGATCTGGGAGCAGTCCAGGGAATGGCCGGAAAATACATAGAAGTGTTGATCTCCAGTCCCTTTTCTCTGGCATGGGGAGGCACACCCATACCCAGGGAAGGGCTCTTGTTCAGAGGGGTCCCAAGCCTCTCCCACCAAGTCACATAAGTCTACATACTAATCTGGGAACCATGTGTCTCTGGGCTGGTTGGTAGAAGAGATGGAGTTAGCGATAACTCCCGTCTCTAAGTTAAACACCAACCATTTTTGGTTCACTGGTAGATGTGAGTTAGCGATGGCCTGTGACATGGCTAGGGAGGCAGAAAAAACAGCTAGCCCGGTTTTAAGAGTCTTAGCTTGAGAGGGTTTGGGGTGCGCTGCAGTCTCCATCTGGCTGAGTCTGGATTGTCCTCTGGTGGTGCCCACTTAACGTAGTAGGCGTGGATCCAGGTGGCAATCCCGTCCACCTTGAGTGCAGTCAGGGTAGTCAGCAGCACGGTGTACNGACCCTTCCAGCAGGGTTCAAGAGTCCCAACCAATGCCTCCAGACATACACGGTGTCACCAATCTGGAAGGGGTGTGGGATGGCAGAGTTTCNGGCTTGGTAGACTGATGCCAAGGGCTTCCAGACCCGGTTCTGGATGATCTGCAGGGCCCTCAGTCGTGCCTGCAGACTAGGGGTATTAGCAAAGGAATTAACAGCAGAGTTGAGTAAATCTGCTGTGGGGGGGTGTTCCCCCATATAGAATCTTGAAGGGCATCAACTCATGATGGGCTGGGGTATTCCAGACTTGGAACAGGGCCATGGGGAGGAGTTGGACCCAGTCTCTAGTGCCAGTCTCCAATGCTAATTTTGTCAAAATTTCTTTAATTGTTCTGTTCATGCGTTCTATCTGCCTGGAACTCTGGGGTCGATATGCACAATGTAATTTCCAATCTATTCCCAGTACCCTGGCTACCAACTGACTTACCTGGGAGACAAAGGCTGGGCCATTGTCTGAGTGGATTACCTTAGGCAGGCCGAAGTGAGGGAAAATATCTTCCAGGATCTTTTTGACCACCACCTGGACAATTTCTCATTTTGTGGGGAAGGCCTCCGTCCATCCTGAGAAGGTGTCTACAAAGACTAAGAGGTATTTGGCCCTGTATTTACCCGGTTTGATTTCAGTGAAGTCAATCTCCCAGTTGTTTCCAGGCTGGTTTCCCCACATCCTGACTCCCTCCTGCACTTGGAGGCACCCGGCGTTCACCTTGGCACATGGGATGCAAGACCTTGTAACCTGCTTAATTAATGCATCAAGCCGAGGTAAATAATAGAACTGCTCCTCCCTTTTTAAGAGAGTCCTGAGCTTCTTGTATCCCAGGTGGGTCCACCAGTGGATGTNGGTTACCAATTCTTTGGCCATTTTTCTGGGCAGGACTGTTTTGTCCTGGTACCTCCAGGTTTTTGTATGTTCATCATAGTTGGCTCCCAACTGCTGAATCATGTTGAGATATTGGTCAGAGTATTCAAAAAGAGGTTCCCTAGGTGGCTGAGCAGCCCTGGGCACTTCTAATGGGAGCANCTGCTGTCCTAAAGTGGCTGCCTTCACCACCTTTTCTGCCATCCTGTTTCCCAGGGCTACAGGGTCATTTCCTTGCTGGTCACATGGGCAATGGACAATGCTCAGTCTCTTAGGCAGGAAGAGTGCCTGGAGGAAATCCAGGATCTCTTGTCTGTTTTTAACGTCCTTGCCTGCCAAGGTTAGCAGGCTTCTTTTGTAGATTTCCCCATGCACATGGGCAGTAGCAAAGGCATATCAGCTGTCAGTGTAGATGTTAATCTTCTTATCTGGGGTCTTTTTTAAGGCCTGGGTCAAAGCTATGAGTTCTGCCTTTTGAGCTGAAGTCCCTGGTTCTAGGGTGGTGGCCCAAATGACAGTCTTTCCATCCACCACCACCACCACCCCCCGCTCTCTGCTCACCATTGTGCAGGAAACTGCTCCCATCCGTGTACCAGGAATCAGCATCAGGCAAAGGTTGGTCAGTCAAATCCTCCTGGATGCCATGGGTCTCGGTATTTGTTGACAGTCATGGTTTACCTGGTGTGGGGACCCTGGTTCCAGGAGCAGTGTGGCTGGGTTGAGGGAAACAGCCACCCCAAATCGTATCCGCTCTGGGTTCAACAGCATGGTCTGGTAGTGGGTGACCCAAGCGTTAGAGAGCTACCTGTCTGGCAGTTGGCGGATGACAGTCTCTATAGCATGGGGAGCTATGACAGTTAACTTATCTGAGTCTTTCACAAGAACTGCCACCACGGCTATCATGTGGAGGCATGGGGGCCAGTTGGCCACCACATTGTCCAATTTCTTTGAGAAGTAGGCCACCGGCTTTTTCCAGGGCCCAAACTTCTGGGTTAAGACTCACTTGGCCACCCCCTGGTGTTCATCAACATATAGAGTAAAAGGCTTAGTTATGTCAGGGAGGCTTAAGGCTGGGGCAGATAACAGGGCCCTCTTTATTTGGTCGAAGGTTCGTTGCTGCTCCTCTCCCCAGGCAAAAGGGATATTGTACTTGGTGAGAGGGTACAGAGGGGCTTCTAGCTCAGCAAAACCTGGTATCCAGAGGCAGCAGAAACTGGCACTATCTAGGAATTCTCTTAACTTTGGGGCACTCGTGGGTGGTGGGAACAGGGCAACAGTCTGTTTGTGGCTTTCTGTCAGCCACCGTTGCCCTCCCTCCAGCCAGTATCCTAGGTAAGCCACTTGCTTCTTGCATATTTGAGCCTTTTTAGTGGAGGCTCTATATCCCAACTCTCCCAATCTCTGGAGCTGGGCCCCCGTACCTTCAAGACAGTCCTGTTCAGTCTCTGCTGCCAAAAGCAGGTCATCCAGGTACTGCAGGAGGGTCAGGTTAGGATGGCTGACTCTGAAATCAGCTAAGTCTTGGTGCAGGGCCTCGTCAAACATGGTTGGGGAATTTTTAAACCCCTGTAGTAGTCTAGTCTAGTCGGGGCAGGTAAGCTGCCCCGAGAATCCGGTCTCAGGGTCCTTCCATTCAAAGGCAAAAATAGGTTGGCTTTGGGGGCTCAGCCATAGGCAGAAGAATGCGTCTTTCAAGTCTAGCATGATATACCAGACATGGCTCGGGGGTAAGCTACTTAACAGATTATAGGGATTAGGGATGGTAGGGTGTATATCCTCTGTTCTTCAATTAACCTCTCATTAAATCCTGAACTGGCTGGTAGTCCCCCATACCTGGCTTTTTTACTGGCGACAGGGGCATGTTCCAGGGGGGCTGACATGATTTTAAAATGCCCAATTGCAGGAGTCTCTGAATATGAGGTCGAATACCTTCTTTTGCCTCTTTACTCATGGGATACTGGCAGATTGACACGGGGTTTGCTGTGGGCTTTAAGCATATCACTAGGGGTGGTTGGTTTGTAGCCAGTCCCATCCCGGTGGTCTCTGCCCAGGCCGTAGGGAGTTCGGCAAGCCACTTGGGGTCTAATGGTGGCGGCAGGGTTGAGGGCAGCTCACGAAGCAGATGTTCATCCTCCAGGTAGAGAGTTAATGCCTGGAGAGGCTGCCCCCCCCCCGGGATGGAAACTGAGGCTCCTCCCTCACAGAAATGGATCCGTGCCCTGACCTTTGAGAGAAGATCTCTCCTCTAGTAGTGGGTAGAGGCAGTCCAGCACCAACAGGAATGAGTGAGTGACCTGTCCTGTGCTAAGATTGACTTTCCGCTCAGTTGTCCAATGATACAATTTTTCCCAGGTAGCTCTCTGGACCTATGAGGTCTTGGCGCTCAGGGGTCCTATGGATTGGGTAAGAACAGAATGTTGAGCTCCTGTGTCTACCAGGAACATTACTGGTTGGCCCCCCATATCAAGGATTACCTGGGGCTCAGGGGGGGCTTCTGGCCCTGACTTTTCTAATCTTCATCCTCCAGAGACAAGACTGCTGCCACTTTCCTTGGCCCCTGGGGCTGGATCCTCCTTGGGCAGTCTTTTACCCAGTGGCCCTTTTCTTTGCAGTATGCACACTGGTCCCGGTCCACTCTTGGCCTCCTTCTGTCTCCCAGGTCCCTACTCTGCCTAGGTTTATCCTGTCCTTGGTTTCTCACTATAGTGGACAGGATCTTAGTTAGTTCCCTGTTGCACTTTTTGTCTCTCCTGTCCTCCCTAGCTTCCTGTTCCTTGCGCAATCTTTCTTCCTTCTCCTCCGGAGTTTCTCTTTTATTAAAAATCTTTTCTGCCTCTTTAACTAGATCCTGCAAGGTATATCCCTGCAGGCCCTCGAGCCGCTGTAGTTTAGTTTGGATGTCTGGTGCCGATTGCCCAATAAAGGACATGATCACATCAGACTGCCTGTCTGCAGCGAGGGGGTTGAAAGGAGTGTACATGCGATACCCCTCCATCAGCCTTTCAAGGAAACCTGTGGGCATCTCTTCGATTCCCTGAACTATCGCACGTACCTTGCCAAANTAGTGGNGCGCCTTCCTGCCCCTTTAAGACCCTCCAGGAGAATCTGGCGATAGAGATGGAGTTGCTCCCTACCGGCGATGCTGTTGTGATCCCACTTACGTCAGGTCACAGGGAAGGTTTCATCTATTTCNGGTCCACTCTTGGCCTCCTTCTGTCTCCCAGGTCCCTACTCTGCCTAGGTTTATCTTGTCCTGGGTTTCTCACTACAGTGGCCAGGATCTTAGTTAGTTCCCTGTTGCACTTTTTGTCTCTCCTGTCCTCCCTAGCTTCCTGCTCTTTGTGCAACCTTTCTTCCTTCTCCTCCAGAGTTCCTCTTTTATTAAAAATCTTTTCTGCCTCTTTAACTAGATCCTGCAAGGTATATCCCTGCAGCCCTTCGAGCCACATGCTGTCTTTCTTCGGTGGTGAGGAGAGTCTGCAAAAGCTGCTGACAGTCCTCTCAGGTGGGTTGATGGGTCAGCAAGATGGACTCAATCAGTCTCGACAATGCCTGGGGGTCTTGGGAGAAGGAAGGGTTATGAGTTTTCCAATCATAAAGGTCTGAGGTGGAGAATGGCTAGTATTGAATCTGGCTGCCTACTGAGCAGAGGGGGAGTGCCTGTGAGGTCCAGACACTCTCTGACTCCTCCATTCGTTCGCGGTCGAGGTGCAAGCGAGTGCTAGGGGTTGGAGATGGCTCTTGGGTGGCCTCTTCCGGTCCCAGTGGAGTCCAGGGAGGGAGCAGAGTTCCTCCTCCAAGGCTGAGGAGGACTTTCAGGCTGCGTGTAGGGTGGTGGTGGATCTAGGAGTAGGAGGTCGTCCTGTCCTCCTGGGAGGACAGGTGGGCCCTTGGGCTTCTGTCTCATGGGCTCCGTCAAGGGATAGAGAAAGGAAGTNGCAGGTGGGGCCAACGGGAGGGGGATAAGTGGAGTGGAGATCGGGGGAGGCGGCAGTTTGGGAGATGAGGAAAGGAAAGGTTCTACCCAGGGTGGCAGGTGGAGGGTCAGATTCTCCCATATGGAGATGTAGGGTACTTGGTCAGGGCGTCCGGGTTGAAAGACCCACACCTTAACCTGCAAGATAGTTTCAACATTAAAGGTTCCGTCTCTCAGCCAGCCAACATCAAAAGTGGGCCACTCCAAGGAGCAGAAGGTTATCTATTTCTTCTTTTTGACCTCCAGCAAAGTGTTGTGGGCTTGGGCCACGACTTCTTTCCAGTGATCTAGAGTAAGGCTTAGAGGGGTGGTTAGCTACTGTCCCATAGCAGGGGGTCTGAGTTCGAGGACAAGAAAGACAGAGAAAATAGCAACACAGAGGAGGACGACACTCAGAGGCCGATTGGCAGTAAACCAAAAGTATAAATTCAGATGGGGTGGCCGTCCGCTGGCGGGCTTCCTGGGGAGGAGGGTCATTGGTCTCTCTCCTTCCTTCCCCCAGATGACCTTGGAGAGAGGCTCCAGGGCGGGACTGCCTCCCCCACTGGCTCAAAAACAGACTCAGGTTCTGCGCAGGCACAAAATACAGATGCCGATCTGACCAGACAACAAGACAAACATGACAGACACAAAATGGCTGAGCTCAGTCTTACCTCCAATTGGTNCAGGAATTGGGGGTCTGGGGTCGCCCGATCTCTGTGGGACCTCCAAATGACAGAGTCCCAGACTCGGGGTTCTATCATGTCCTGGTGGATGCCCCAGAGACCCAGACTCCAGCCCAGTAGATGCAATAAGCAAGAGGATTTTATTCATTTGCGCAAACAGGCTCTCTTCCTCGGGAAGTGGGAGAAGCCCCAAACAGCATTTTTAGGCAAATTTTAAAGGCAAAAACCACAAGATTAGCATAATTCATGGGCTATCATACAATTGGCTGGTTTGAAGGTTGCTATGAGCAGGCTTTTTGGGGTTTTTCCTGGTAGGGTGTGGCTAGGGTGTGCTCTTGGGGTGGTGACTGTTTCTTTTCTTGGAAAACCCACAAAGTGCTCTGTCTTGACCATGTGGCATTATCCTAAGCTAACATCTGGTCTCATGGCCTGGTCTCGGGACTAGGCTTAGTTTCTTAATTTTTTTATAGAAATGACAGAGACCATGGTTGGGGTCTTTCAGTTTCAACCACAGCCTTGGTCTCCCAAGATGATTCAGGTAATTTTATCTAACTACACCTCCGTAATGTGCAGTTTAGCCAAATTTATACAACTACCAGAGATTAATAGAAAGTCAATGTTCCAACTAATCATTTCTTTTTGATAAGTCAGAATCATAGTATTTAGACACATTTGACCATATTATGATATACTAGCTAATGATAGATTTTTATGTTATTCTTCCGTGNCCCTTCTTGGGACAGAGATATTCTAATTATATACAAATATACCTATTAGATGGTTAAACTAATTCTCAGCTTTTCATCTATATAGATTATTTATTATAAATATATTTCATAGATTATAAATATATTATTGATACAAATATTGATCATATATCAATCTTTATTCACCATTACTTATCATTTATCCAGTCATCTCCAAACCCAGTATTAATCCACATCATTCATTGCTCTAAAGAGAATTAAACTTCCTTTTTTACTATTCTAGGAAAGGGGAATTGTGGCAAACCATAAGAATATGATATAGAAGTCCAGCAGTATACAATAAGTCACATGTTGATTGGTCAAAGACCAATCAAGTGGAAAAAGCCCTCCAGCAAGGACTGTTCNGTGTTATGTGGCTTAATATTCAGCTGTGTCTTGCTATGAAATTCTTGTGCTCATATTCCCATAGAATGTGGTCGTGGTCGGGCCAGTACCTGCTTAGGGTCAGTAGAACCTAACTGCAAGCAGCAGATGTATCTTTGTTTCTTGTGTAAATGAAGATCAGACCATCCTCTGCCTTGAGGCCTAGTGGTGGCCAGAGTTATTGACTAAGAACAAAAGAGATTTTTACATATCAAGGTGAAGTAATAGGGGAAGAACATTCCTGGCAAGGAGAAGAACCACATGGCAGAGGGCAAGGAGAGACAAGCAGTTTCTGTAGAAGACAGAACTGTGTGGCCAGAGAGGACAGAGGATAGAATTTCTGTGGAGGGTAAAACCTGTAGAGTTTTCTGAGGAGTAAGAAGCAAGGAGTAATGGAGGACAAAGGAGCAGAAGGCGAAGATGAAGCTGAAAGCATAAGAACTTAGTTGTTAGTAGGGCTTAAGAGGAACTGAGTGTCAGGATGGAACTGAAACTGTGTAGCTAGGATTCTTCTCAGAGAAATAAAGAAAACAGACAGTGTATCTAGATCTATTCCTGCCCTGAAGGCCTGTATTGAACTGTAGCTGTATAGATAATTTTGTCTTAGAGGTATAAAGTTAACAGACATGAGAGCATGGTGTACATAGTTCTTTTCCCTCAGATACCCCACACCAGACATAGCATCTTCCCCGGACTCTGGTAATCTTTAAGGGGGTATCACCATACCATCCTCAAATTGTACTACAGAGCTATAGTAATAAAAACAGCATGATATTGGCACAGAACAGACACGTAGTTCCATGAAATTGAAGACTCAGACATAAATCCACACACCTCTGAACACCTTATTTTGATAAAGAGGTAAAAAAATACATGGTGGCAAAAAAGACAGCATTTCAATAAATAGTGCTGGTCAAACTGGAGGGCTGCTGTGTGTAGGAGAATCTAAATAGAATCCAAATCCATCCTTATTACCTTGCACAAAACAACTCCAAATGGATCAAAGACCTCATCATAAAACCAGATACAGTAAAACTGATAGAAGAGAAAGTGGGGAATATTTGAACTCATTGGCACAGGAGAAGACTTTCAAAACAGAACATTGTAAGCACAAGCATTAAGATCAACAATTAAAGCTGGATGTTGGTGGCGCCTGACTTTAATCCCAGCCCTCAGGAGGCAGAGGCAGGTAGATCTCTTGAGTTCTAGGCCAGCCTGGTCTACAGAGCGAGTTCCAGGACAGGCTCCAAAGCTACACAGAGAAACCCTGTCTCATAAAAACAAACAAACAAACAAAAAGATCAACAATTAATAAATGAGACTTCATGAGCCTGAAAAAGGTTCTGTAGAGCAAAGGAAACAGTTACTTTGACAAAGTGGTAGCCTACAGAATGGGAAAAGATTTTTTTTTGTACCAACTACATATCTGTTAGAGGGCTAGCATCCCAAATATATAAAGAAATAAAAAAATAGAAGAAAACAATAACTCAATTAACAGTAAGGTTCAAATCTAAAAAGAGAATTTTCAATAGAGGAAATTTAAATGGCTGAGAAACACTTAAAGAAATATTCAACATCATAGTCATCAGGTTAATGCAGATAAAAATACCTTGATATTTCATCTTACAACCATCAGAATGGCCAAGATCAATAAAACAAGTGTCAGTTTATGCTGATGAGGGTGTGGAGAAAGGGGAACATTCATCAATTGTCTCTGGGAGTATAAACTTGTACAGCTACTCTGGAAATAAGTGTGGTGTTTTCTCAGGAAGATGGAAATTGATCTACCTCAAGATCCAGCTGTACCAGTCTTGGGCATATACCCAAAGTATGCTTCATCCTACCACTGAGACACTTGCCCAAACTTGCTAATTGCTGTTCGATTCATAACATCCAGAAACTCGAAACAACGTAGATGTCCCTCAACAGAAGAACAGATTTAAAAAAATGTGGTACATTTACAAGATGGNGAATTACTCAGCCATTAAAAAATAATATCATGAAATTTGCAGGTAAATAGAATTACAAAAAAAATAATCATCATGAGTGAGGTAACCCAGACTTAAAAAGACAAATATGATATATATTCTCTTATAGGTGCATATTAGCTGTTAAGTCAAGCTACAATCCATAAAAACCACGGAGGTTAGTATAGAGTAAGGGACTAGGTAGGGACAGAGAGAGCTTCCTAAGAAGGATGGATGGGGTGGGGCTAGAATGGGAGGATCATATGGGGAGTGGGGGAAAGAGGGGTACAAGTGAGGGAATATGGAAGAGATAGCTAGAATTAAAGGGCATCTGAGGAGCAGTATGCAATCCTAATACAGTAGAAGCTTCATAAAATATATAAGTATATGAAATCAATCTAAATGAAATCACCAAATAACAGGTGAAATTGAGCCCCAAATGGACATCTCTTCTCATCAAATGAAGCTTCCAGTACCAGGATTGGCTTACATCTAATTGATGTTGTTGGCAAAAGTGGTCCTATGGAAACCCCCAAAATATACAGTCTACTGTCAAGACTTTAGGTGGGTCTACACACACTGACAGTAAGAGCCCATTGCTGAAGATAACATCCACACAACCCGTTGCACATGGAAAGTCAAGCTGGTGCCTGCATAGAGACTTCATCCCTATATTCTAATATCTATGGTATGGCAAAGTACTTTGCATGCTACCACAGGAGAAATGTAATACCAATCTGCTACAAACTCTTTGATTTGTAATGGTGTCCTACCTGAAAGATATGCTAGTACAAGAGTAGCACAAATCTTGTAGAACTAACCAACCAATATCTACTTCAACTTAAAGTCCCCTCCATGAGATGAAACCCATACTGCTTAGGTGACTAAGGATCTGAGACAAGATAGACCAGGGACCTAGAGTAAAATGAAACACTACTGTTCTACTAAGGATTGTAGCAATAAAACAACTCATAAAGACATTCAGCTATGCTCATAGATCAGTGCCTTGCTCAGTCATCATAGGTGAAACTCCCACCTACAGCAGATGGGAACAAATACAGAGACCACAGCTAACATTATGTAGAGTATGAGAGACCTTGGAACACTCAGTCTTAAATGAGATATCCCCATCAAATCATTCCTGTCAAGGCTCAGAGTACCTTGTGGAAGAGGAGGCAGAAAGACTATAAGAGCCAGAAGGCATGGAGGACACTCAGAAAACATGACCCTCTAAATCAACAGGATCAGTGTTCATATGTACTGACAGAGACTGAGGCAACATGCATAGTTCATGAGTCTATACCAGATGAGGTCCTAAAGAGGAAAGGAGAATGGACACGACATACCCCCATCCCTAACCCTGAAGCTATCTCCAATTAATAACTACTTGCAAATGAAAATTTAGTTTTATCCATGGGACTCTTACTAGGGAAACAAACAACTCTTAAGGGTAGGCTATATCATTGGAGATTCTTTGTCTCATACTATAGTGTATGTATACTGTATAGTATATATATATACTATATGTGTACAGTATAGTGTATATATAGTGTATGTATAGTGTATATATAGTGTATATATATAGTGTATACATACTATTGTGTAGTATTCTATAGTGTATGTATACTGTATGTATGCAGCATAGTGTATATATAGTGTATATAGTGTATGTATAGTGTATATATGTATATATAGTATATGTACAGTGTATATATANTGTATGTATAGTGTATATATACTGTATGTATAGTGTATATATGTATATATAGTGTATATATACTATAGTGTAGTATACTATAGTGGCTGCATCATTTAGAGATTCATTGTCTCATACTATAGTGTCAGTACTTCATTTTATTTTAAAAAATTTTATCTTATTTTTATTTTATTTTATCTATATCTATTTTTCTTTCTCATTACTCTACAGGTCCTTTGTGTATATATTATGGCTTCCAATGTAATGTTTTTATGGGATTCCTGAGTATGTGAATGAGTAAATTTTTACATCTATATCTCTTTCAAGTGCTTTTTCTTGAGTTCATTTTCTTATGCTTGTTCTCCCCTATTCTTATTTCTTAGTTTTTGTTTTATCTTATTTTATTGTCACCTTTCCATATATATTTATATTCATATATGTATAATAAATACATAAGGTTTTTATAGTAAGAAATTATTTTAATTTAATATACATTGAGAAATTATCTTGAACCAGATAAAAATATGAAGTAGAATCTGAAAAATGAGAAATGCATACTAGACATGTATTACATGCAATTAATATATTACATGTAATACAACATTTTTAGTACCTTTGGAAAATAGTTGGTATGCCATGTTAGTTAAATTTTAAACAAATCCAAGATAAAACAAGATCTTCAAGGATTACAATTATGATAGTGTATTTATTCAATTTTTGGTTAATGGAATTTCAGCAAAAAAAACCTCACAGAGATCCAAATGAATCTCTGCCTCCTGAGTGATAGGATTAAAGGTGTGTGCCACCACTGCTTTACCTCTTTGTCTAATTTAGTGGTTGGCTCTGTCCTCTGATCCCCAGGTAAGCTTTATTGGGGTACACAGTATATCCCCACAGTCTATCCTTCTGTCCTCAAAGAAGGAGAAGGATATACAAACATACAATTTTATCTTTATTTCTCTCTTGCTATCTATTTCATGTCGTGTCATAAGGAGAATGTAGTAGATATTCAGCACAAATTTCCTTGATGAGTTTTGATATAGAGCTGCCTTTTGGTTCCTGATAATTAATATTAATTAAGTGTGACACTGAGTCTCCTCAAGTGGGAACATATAATCATATTTAACAATGCTATTTTCTGCAATAGCATACCACTAATTCTCATCAGGATTTTAAGTGAGACTCTACTAGGGGTTAAAATCATTTTGAATAAGCTCCACTCTGCTCATCACAGAGTGCTTCTTACAGTGACAGTATGTGTTTTCAAAAGTGATAAGTACTTTCTGTTTCAGCTGAGTTACTGGGAAAAAAATCCAGTAAGCATATTTCAAGTAATGTATTCNCCCCTTTGCTCCTGCCCAAACTTCTATAAAAAGAAGACTCAAAATATGTCTGCCTATATCCTCTTCCTGCCCTTTCTATTAGTAAACTTCTGTTGCAAGGGCAAATCAGACTATTTTTTCTTGAATGTTGGCATTTCATGTTAAATCAATATAATTATTCTGAAATTCCCTTCAAATAACCTTTCAAAAAAAGTGGGGGACCTCAAAACACATGACCTGCTTTGGTCAGTATGTACTGCAGGCTGATCTTGCTCAGAGCTGAAGTTCTAGCCATATATGTCACAGCTGATTCTCTTGGAGACAAGACTCTACACCTCAGAGCATTTATTGTATAGGAATCTTCTGGAGGCTTTTCTTAAGTGTGGATGATGGGTGTTAGCTGAAGCCATCTCCATCATGAAAAGANGATGACAGTATGGGCATTGCTGCTGTTAGGTGGTAGACATACCTTCTATGGGGGTTTCTTATCCATTCTAGGAGCTTCTAGGCTTTCTACCTTTGCTTTGTATCTCTGAATCCATATCCAAATTCCTGGAATTTCATTGATTGTTCTGCAAGTGTCCCAAAACAAGTCTCATCTCACATTCAGATAAAAATAAGACCATTTCAGTATCACTTCTCTGGAGAGAGCTGGCCTAGTTCAGACAAGTATAGCCCATTATTTCATATTCTTCCACTAAGATACATTCTGTTTTTTTTATACATTCCCATCTGTGAAATACTAAACAAAGGCAAATAAAAATAAAAAAATGGAATTAAGGCTTTATGTATAAAATATAATGTCTATAACATTTTATGAACTTTGACTGATTAGGAAAATAATAGTCTTTTTCTTGGAAATCAAAATTTTGTTTTTATTTTGAAATTAAGAAAATTAAAGCAGAAAAGTTCTCAAAGTCCTAAAAATACAGTTTTGACATTAACTTTTTTTCTTTTTTCTCCTTTTTAATTTATTCTTTGTATCTATCACATCATCCATCTCCATCCCATTCATTTCCCCATCCCTACATAGCCACCTTGTTTCTTGCAACCTCCCCTGCCAAAGTAAAATAAATTAAAATTTAAGAGAAAAAAAAAGCAAGAGAAGGAAAAAAAGTAATTCTCATCATGGAAGCTTAGTGTGACACAGTGAGTAATGCAGCAAATCTTTTTATCCATATATCTTTACTTGCAAGTGTTCATTGCAAAAAGTCATTGCTCTAGTTTCTGCTATACTGTCAATGCTGGGCCCTCTCTGGAATTCCTCTAGGTTATCCTGCTGTTGTCCTATGTTGTGGAAATCCTGCAGGTTTGAGGAGAGCAGGCCCTGCACCTTACTTGGGCAGCACAATAGAGCAATCCTGTTGGTGGAGGTGTGGGTGAGTTAGCTCCATAGTTGTAAGCATGGGAGAGCTGTCCCTATTACTTATCTGTCATGTGGCAGCATGAGCAGGGGAGAGATGCCACCCTCACCCATCAATGCCTGAGGCAGGTGGGAGAGCAGGCCCTGAGGTCATAAGACCAGGAGAGCTGAACATGTCCCTCATCAGCAACAGCACTCATGAGAGTGGACCCTATGCCATGCCTGGGCAANATAATAGAGCTGCCCCTGAAGGTGTAGATGTAGGAGATCCAACTCTGAGGACTTGAAAGCAGGAGAACTGGCTCTGTCTCTTGCTCATCACTACAAGGGGTCAACTCACCAGGACAATGCAGGAGAGCTCACCCTGGTGGTGAGGACAATGAGAGCCAGACATGCTGACCAACCCTGCAATTACCTAGGCCCAGAACCAGGCTTATGTGTTGGCCCACCCCAACATCCACCCCATCTGTGATCTTCTGGAGCACGTGAAAGTAATATTCTTAAACAGTCACTTAATAGTTTGTGTGATTTATATATAAACTTTACATGAGATATGTGTTTGGTGGTCCTCCTCATGACCCATTCCTTACAGGGGGTGGCCAGTGATTTATAGAGAATTATACTGGCTGAGAAGAGGAAATGTGAAGAGCTATAGAAGGGAGTTGGCTTTTAAGAAATAAATGATAAAAAAAGAAAGAAATGGTAAGATTATTTTAAACTATTTTTTTCTAAACAACAGGAATTCCTGATATAGAACTGTGACATTTTCAAAAAAATGAAATGTAATACTTTCATATGGTGGAGAAAAACAGTAAATGTGGTTTAACAACAGTAACAAAATAAAATTTTGAAATAATTACTAGAGTTTAGAAATTAGCAATCTCTAAGATCAAAACTAAATCATCCACAAAGAAAGGAATAAGAATATATAAGGATGTAAGTAATTAAATATTAAATGCAGTCAAACTGTTAAGTTATAATAATGAATGTAGACAGGCTAAAGCATAGCTAGTGTGCAAAAGAATATACACAGAGCTTAGAAGAATCCAATACTTTTTAATAACAGAGCATTAATTTTGAAAAATGCTTGATTCCACACTGAAAAGCAGTAGGCTGAAAGTAAGAATATGAATTGAGAAAATTGTTAGATGACAGAACTTGAGCTGGGACCATGAGAAGAAATTAAGCTANTTTCTTAGTCTAGTCTACCCTCTCACCACCAGAAATCAGCTTTTTGCCCAACACAATGAAGCATAGAAAAGCAGGAGTGTTCAGCAGAATAAATTCTTTGGCTAATGTAGTCTGGGATGCTTGGAACATTTGAGGTTCAGAGAGTTTAGGCAATTGCATCAGATCTTAGGGAAAGGCTTTTACTTTTCTCTTCTTTCTGTGAGGGTATAAGATACTCTGAGCCTTGGAGAATGAATTAAATCCCATGAGGTCATAGTGCATAGAATCATAACTTTGCCTGTGGCTTACTAGTGGTTCAGCAAGCATATGCTGAGTAAGGGAATTCCAGTGAGATTTGGGCCAGTATGTTTTGTCTTCCATTTCCCCCTCAGTTCCATGCTTGCTCTGTGAAACAGAGGGTTGTATTTATGAGTTTGCTTTAACTATTGTTTTTACAAAAGTCCACTGCAATCAAAAGAATACTCTTTCCTGAGCCCTGACACCTCTAGCAATGAGTTGATTGCCATTCATTCATTAGTTTAATAATTAATGTATCACATTTATTAGCAAAATAATATGAATTAAGGTGTGAATTGGAAAATATTGTTAAGAGTAAATGTGATATAAGCTAATAGATACTTCTCTAAGGCCAAAATACATATGCATCACATAGATTAATTAGTCATAGCCATGAACATGTGGTATGTATATTGGGATAAGGTACGTTTCAATAAGAATTCCAAGTTTTAAAAACTGATAAGAAAAAAAGATTAATTATGAAGTATATCATAATTAGTTTGAAATAGCAATTCTTTCCCAACACAGAGGTGCACGCTACTTGCACCCCTCACCCACCCATTAACTCCCACATGCATGCACACACACACACACACACACACACACACAAACACACATGAGAGATACTTATGAATACACATGAAGACTTCAATGCCATAAATATGTGTTGTACTCTTAAGTTAAATTTCTATTGAAGTTTTTTTA
>LZPO01108520.1:17634-27822 GCA_001675575.1 Neotoma lepida
AGCAATTAACAAAATGTGTAGCCCTTAACTCATATAAGCATGTTGCTTTGCAACCAACAGTCACCATTCAAAATCATGATCTCATAAACTGTTAAGAAATGCAAGTCCAGATCTACATCTGCACAGTGAATTACTACTGACTCTTCTGGGTGATACTGTCAAGCAGTGCCATGAATACTGGGTGATACTGTCATATTGTGCATGCACATGAATAAGTTAGTACTGGAGTTCCCACTATTAATACAACATACCATTCTTAGAGGACAAAGAATGCAAGGAACACGTCCTCACTTTTACCNACTATAAAACCTATCAGCGTCTCTGTATGGTGCATAAACAGGTAGAAGAAATATCTCTGATGCTAGGAATCAGCTGCTCTGGCTAAGAGGCACAAGGAAAAGACGGTCTACAATGTCAACATCTGGCACTGTACCTAGACCAATAGCAAGCTTTGCCCAAGGTTCAGTAAATCAAATCATTCAACTTGTTCAGTTGTAATTTTTTTTTTTTTTGAGACAAGGCCTCACTATGTAGCCCAAGCTAGCCTTAAGCTCACTTTGCAGTTCAGGCTGGTCTTGTGCTTGCAACAGTCCTCCTGTCTTGGTCTCCTCAGTGCTGTCATTACAAGAATGTGTTACCACATCCCCGTCGTGACACAGCTTCTTTAATTAATTACTATTTCCTAAGGATGTGGACTTTAGTAACATTAAATGCACATTCTGGTGACCACTGTCTAATCTTACAGACATTGTCAAAAAGTAAAATAGTTTTACAGAATAAATGTCAATTTACACTACAAAATACAAAGAAATTATCTTTTTGTTTGTTTGTTTTGTTTGTTTGTTTTACAAGACAGGGTTTCTCTGTGTATCCCTGGTGGGCCTGGAACTCACTTTGTAGACCAGGCTGGCTTTGAACTCACAGAGACCCACCTGCCTCTGCCTCCCAAGTGCTGGGATTAGAGGTGTACGCCACCGACGCCCAGCATCAAAGAAATTATCTTTAAGATCCTGGCAATTTTTTTTATTCCTTAAGAATTTGGTAATAAGTCTTCCTAGATACAAATTATATTATTATGGCTGAAAATTAAGAAATTATAGTTGTTGCTGGGTGTGGTGACACATGCTTTTAATCCTAGTACTTAGGAGGCAAAAGCAGACGAATCTCTGTGAGTTCAAGCCAGCCTGATCTACATAGCAAGTTCTAGGCTATTGAGAGTTATATGGTGAAATCCTGCCTCAAACAGATAGACACACAGAAAAACATAACAACAAAACCCTCAAACAAAGAAACTGCANTTGAGTGAACAGAATAAACCAAAAATCAGTCATGTTGCTATTTACTCATAGGTAAAACATTTTAGCATGTATTTGTTCTGCTGTTTTTCTGCTTATTAGTGGGTGCCTATATATTTTTTAAGCAAAAGAACATTTTTTCATGCTTACAAAATGTACTTCTCCAGTATTTTTTTACATTTATTTATTTTATATGAATGCATGTGATGAGTATGTGTGGGTATGCATGTTATGGTGTGCACATGGGGGTGACAAGAACATCTGTGGGAGTTGGTTCTCTGTACAATGTGAGTTCCAAGGACTAAACTCAGATCCTAAGACTTGGGAGGAAGTCTGACTTGCTGAGTNATTTCACCAGCCCTACAATATTGTTTTAGTACTTGCAGCATACAATAATATATTCTAATCTAATGTTGGACCTTCCGGCTGTTTCTAGATTTTAGATACTTTGAAAAATTACAGGAGCACCATATTCCTAGCTAAATCTTTGCATACAGTGCCAGATACCAAAACAAGCAACGAACCAGGCAAGTTCAGGTCCCAGTTCTCATGAAACAACTGCTGGTTAAGTTGGAACCTTTATGTTGAGCATATGTCCTTTAGTATTCCTAAGAATAATTCCTAGACGCTAACTTGCTAAAACAGAGTACACACATCTAACAGTGTTTTCGATACACACTGTCAAACTGCTTTCCAGAAAGACCACATATATTTATACCAGCAATGTGTAAAATGTTCAAATGTCCAACAGCCGTGTATATAATATCTAAAAGACAATNTACCACTGTGCATTAACTTGAACTTGATTTCTTGAGAAAGGGCCAAATCAGGCCTATTTTGGAGGAATTATAATTAAGATATTTATAAACATCTGGAGTGGAATACTTGAAGTCAATTTTTCTTCAAGTAAGAGAACTTTTTTTTTTTGGTTTTTCAAGACAGGGTTTCTCTGTGTAGCTTTGCGCTTTTCCTGGAACTTGCTCTATAGCCCAGGCTGGCCTCGAACTCACAGAGATCCGCCTGCCTCTGCCTCCGGAGTGCTGGGATTAAAGGCGTGCGCCACTACCGCCCAGCCAAGTAAGAGAACTTTTAATTTTCACTAAATAAAATATTTGCCAATGAACTTGGGCTATCTGGTTTCTTTAAAAAAACAGCTTTTTCAAGAAAAGCAGAAAAATGCTATATACTTTTCCTTTAATTCTCAAACTTCAAATTACGGAATTACCTCCAAGGGTATCAATGATCTTTGTCTCATTTTCCCCCCATGTGTGTTTTCATGCATGTGTGCACATGTATATGTTTCAATTTTATAAAAGTATAGAATGAACATTCTTAATCTAGAGATCTGAAATAAAAAATGATCCTAAATTCAAATAACACACCATGCATCACAACCAGTCAGACTTCAGGGCAGCTTAGATTTCACATGCTTAGACTTGGGATGTTCGACTGGTAGTCTGCAAATATTCTAAAACTCAGAAATCCAAAAAATACTTATGATCCTAAACATTTTGGATGAGGGACATGTAGACTATAAAATGATTAAATAATGTTTTTTTTAATTTCAAGGGGTTTCAGCTACTAGTTCTTGTTGCCATTATTCTCTTGGACTCTCAGACTGTCCTGTCTTTGGTAATGAGAGTCTATTAAGTTTCTTTCTAAGTCNTTTCCCTGTTCTCTAATAAAATAAGATATCTTAAGCTCAGCTTCTATGTTTTCTTTTTATAAATTTAGAAGAGATAAGAGGATTAGTGTGCTGGCTAGTGTCTTGACACAAGCTAGAGTTCTCTGAAAAGAGGGAAACTAAATGAGGACATGCTTCCATAAGATCCAGCTGTAGGGCATTTTCTTAATTAGTGACTNCTGGGGGAGGNCCCAATCCATTGTGGACTGTTTCATTCCAGGGCCNGTGGTCCTGGGTTCTGTAAGAAAGCACGCTGAGNAATCCATGCTGAGCAGGCCAGTGAGCATGCTCCATAGCGTCTGCATCAGCTCCTGTCTCCAGGTTCCTGCCCCGTTGGAGATCCTACCCTGGCTTCCTTTGATGATGAACAGCAGCACAGAAGTGTAANCTGAATTAATCCTTTCCTCTCCAATTTGCTTTTTGGTGATGGCATTTCATTACAGCAATAGCAAACCATAACTAAGACACATAGGAAACCATCTTTATGCAATTTCTACTGAAATAAATAAAGCCATGGATGAAACTATGAGATAAAAGTTCAGTATGAACCTGCACCTACAAAGCATCACAAACATCCTCAGAGAGGGGCACTGCAGCCCTCCTGATGATAGGTGGTGACATCAAATTCACACAGCCATCTATGGTGGATTCCTCCCAAAATAAAGGGTAAGTTGCCTTTTGAGCTAATCCCTGCTCTTTGGCAAACAGAGAGTTTTGAGCAAATGTTACTATGCTGCAAAAAAAAAAATACATATAAAAACTTAAAAGCCTTTCTAGTATTTTTTATGTATCTGCAATCAAGTGCAATGACAGACGTGATTCAAAATAACCAGTTATAAAAGGCATTATTGAGATAAGCAGGAGATAGTGAATATGAATGGTNTGTTAGATATTATCAGGATTGTTAATTTTCTTAGATAGGATAATNGCACTGTAATAATGTAAGGAGATATCCTATTGTTATAAAAGATGTATACAATAGAACTCAGAGGTGACATAACTAGATATCGGAAATAAAAAGAAAAAAGATGATGCAAATTTGGTAAAATCTTCATAGTTCACAATTGCTGAATTGGGGAAGATGAATTATTAATCATTAAATTTTTGTGCCTATTTGAAAATTTTCAAAGTAAAAACTTTAATGGCATAAATTCAGCATGCATATGAACCCAAAATGTGACACTTTTACTTGCCTATAGATAGATGGATCATTGAGGTCAAGAGTCTCACTAACATAGTCAGAGAGAATAAAGGGGAACACAGGGTATTGCATGAGATCATTGAAGGATCGGCCNGCATGCTTGTTTAAATGAGTTAAATATTCAAAATTGGTAATTTGTCCAGTATACCACAGGTTTGTCAGAGCACTGATGTTGCCATACTCCAGAAGATTGGGGAGGTTATTTGTGAGAATGCTCTGGTACACATCATCACGGACCTAAAAGAGAAGGAGAGAAAAAAGACCAGATACTTTTAGGTTTATTGATATGTCCCTAGAGAAGAAGCAGAACATTGTAGACATGTTATTAATCTGAAATCCTCCAAGAAATCTGCATTAAACCAAAATCTGACTTCCAGAGGCAAGCTCTTAGTCATTAGGCTTACTGTTGGATAAATCTGCTAGTAAAACTACCTGGCAGAAATTTCTGCATTATCTGCTCATAATTCCCAAGGAAAAGTTATGCACATAAGTCACTTAGACATAGATACTAAAAACAACAACAAAAAATCAATAAAAGTGCAGCATGACAGTGTAGAAAGAGCATGGTATTCTGTCCTGACAGTCTGATTGCATCAGAACAGATCTGGTCTGTGTGTTCCTACTAAATGCTTCATGCTGTTATTCTATCAGTAATAGGGAGGTGATGTTTATCTCACGAGAATTAAATACAATGTCCTATGTAAGTAGGATACAAATCCACTATTGACNGAAAACAAAAAATCTCCCAACTCCTATGGTTCTTGGGATTGAACCCAGGGCCTTGGTCATTCTAGGCAAACATTCTACCACTGAGCTACAACCCAGTTCCACAGAAATGGTTTTTTAGAGATTAGTAAAAGTTCTGTAAAAGGAGTTTTCTGANTCTTCCAGAACGGACAAATGAAAACCCCAACAAAACAAACTAAATGGGCTTGGAAGACCAACCTCAAAGTCTATATGTTCAGGTGTAGGAAGAAGAGCTCCTGATGTGACAATGAGAGGTTAGACTGAATGAAAAGGACAAAAAAGAACAATGTAGGAACAGACAGAAACAGTGCTAAGCAACCAACACTGTCNCCTAAAATCAAAGGGTGCCAAATACTGACACAAAAACAGACAGATAGGAATCTGTGACAGAGTGTATACTAACTCTGGAAGGAAGGAAGCTTTCATTCTGCAGCACACAAAGACACCTACATGCCAGTAATGTCCAGATGCAGGCAATGGAAAACAGAACAAAGGCAGGTCTAGACATTCTGTAGAGAGAGCTCAGTGCTGGGGACTAAACAGTCTTGTGGAGCACAATAGCACAGTGANGGTGGCAGAGGTGCTGGGTACTGGGCTATAGAGGGGCTGCTTGTAGTGGTTTGAATGAGTATGGCCCCCATAAGCTCATATGTTTAGGAATTTGGTCACCAGGGAGTGGAACTGTTTGAAAGGATTACAAGGATTAGGAGGCGTGGCCTTTTTGTAGTAGGTGTGTCACTGGGGGTGGGCTTTGAAGTTTCAAAAGTTCATACTAGCAGGATGTAGCTCTCAGTCACTGCTTCAGCACCATGCATGCCACCACGCTCCNTGCCATGATGATAATGGACTAAACTTCTGAAACTTTAAGCAAGTCCCAATTAATACTTTTAAATAAGTATATTAATTAAAATAATTAATATTTTTAAATAAGAGTTGCCATAGTTATNTGTCTCTTCACAGCAATAGAACAGTGAGTAAGTCACTGCTATTTTATATAGTCAGGGTCAAGAGGGAGGGGATGCTGTCTGGTATAGTAAGGGAGACACCTGATCAAGGGGCCTGAAAAAAGTGACAAAGTGAGTCACTGGGAGTTCCATGGAGAAAAGCATTCCAGGCAGCAGTCAAGTACAAANGCTCTGCAGCATCAGTGCGTCCGATATGGCCAAGGAAAAGAAAATTACCACGGACAGAGCATGAGTACAGGAGACAATAGCAGATGAAGTCAGGAGACAATAAGTGTAAAACTTTGACTTTTAGTGAGTGCCATGAGAAGAGACCACAGAGTTTTGAATAGAGAAATGAAACAGGCTGAAGAGGTGGGGTATAGATGTAGCTGGGCCAGTTAGGAGGCTGCTATAAATGCTTCAGGTGAGAAATTATGGTGGCTCAGAGCAAGACTGTAGCAGTTTAGTCAGACCAAGGGTATGCTTGGAGGAGTAGACATATAGAGTGGGAGGAATGGCAGTCTATTAGGATATTCTCAAGGTTTTTGGTTTGAGCAACAGAGAGATGGTGGTTCCATTGATGGAAAGAGGGAAAACTGGAAGGATAATTTCANGGAGAATCTTACCTTTAGTTTGAGATCCAACTGGCAACTCCAAGTGGAGATAGCAAGGCAGAGTTAAATAAGTGGGTGTGATGTGTAGGGTAGAGGTCTGGGCACTGATGCAAAGTTGAAAGTTGTAGGATACAGACTGCCTTGAAAGCCATGAGATGGATGAGAAGGGGTCTGAAGAATGAGCGTGAGTCACTCAAGAAGAGCATGCAAACATGCTGAGTGGGAAAAAGAGCATGCAAACATGCTGAGTGGGAAGAAGAGCATGCAAACATGCTGAGTGGGAAAGCTGATGAAGGGAAAAAAATGGAAACCCAGGACCCCAGAAAGGAAGCTGTCATGAGTGGAAAGGAAAGGCTCATCAGCGTATCAAATGCTTCTGGTGGGACAAGNAAGGTGAGGAACACAGAGTGAGTAATAGAGGCTATGGTGACCTGGTCAGAATGATGAGAAGAAAGCAGGAGTATAGCATTTCTGGAGAGAACCTAAAGGACCAAAGGTAGCAGAAGGGACTGCAGGGACAGGCTGGTGGTAGCTGATTTTCCACACAGAAACTAGGGCTGTGGGGCAAGTAATGGNATATCAAGGATGGACCAGAGCCTGGGCAAGTACTAGCTACTCCTTTCAGTCANTTTGGGAACTTCAAGTTTAACATTTTAGAGGTCAGAGAGAATCTTTATAAGTTTAAGGACTTCCTTAATTAAGATTAAGATATAAGGTATATTTTATATAATTTTAGAGTACCAATTTAAGAAAATTAATGTTCATTTAACTAAACTTCATAGAATCAGTAGCATCACTGGTCACATGATCATTTCAACAAATCTAATAACGGTGGATTTACCTTGGTATTGTCAAATGCCAACAGGAGTGTTCTGCCATTTGTTAAAAAGATTTCTACAGCATTATCTCTCAGTTGCCACCAGCGCCTGTGAACTTCTTTAATTTCCTCATATGTCCAGGAAAAAGATGCTGGTTCTAACTCCCCCTGAAGGCTCTGAGACAAAGGAACAGACAAAAGTATTTGCATTNCATGAAACTAATTATTTTGGCTTTAAATATCAAAACAAAACACATAATCTTTCTTCCATGACAAAAAGGAAAGACTATCTGGAAACCTTCCCATTACATAACACTTCATATATCAGACAAAATTTGGGGATAAAAAAGAGTATTTCTAGACCTGTTTAGGGCTATAGAATATTGAGCAGCTTTATCCTATGTTAATATGAGAATTCAGAGTCTTATTGGTTATTTTTATGGCGAATACTAGCATATCCAGAAGAATCTGTTATCATTACTCATCTACATAGACATTAGAATGGCTTAGTTATTCAATTATACAAAAATTTCCTTTCCTGTTGAAAAGGTACTTTGGGAGTAGCAGGGAGAATTTATTTGTTGCTGTTCAGGACAGTGATGAGGAAGAATGACACGAAATAACAGAAGTGTGTTAGAATTTGAATCATAACTCTAATTGCTGAGACCCAGACCCACAGGAAGAGGAAATAGCACTCTTCCCTTTAAAAGAACCTTTCAAAAAGTGGCTGTAATTCACACTCGTCTACACATGAAGTAATAATGGGTGAGCTCTCTCACTATATTGGACTTATGCAGCTTTTAAATTTTAAATTCTAGGTTTAGGTAAACATAAACTTAAGGCTCCACTCACCGAACTTTCAACTGTATCAGAAGCATTGTCTTCCACAAAATACATTCCACATTTACCTGCAGGAAGTAATTGGACAGAAGGGTTTGAAAGTGTGTGTGTACTGTTCTATTTGGTGAAATGTGGGGACCTCTGAAGTCCTCTGGCTTGAGTTTGAAAACCAGCAGCTAGAAGCACTTCCACACACTCAATAAATACTTTAAAACAGTACTCTTAAGACCTCAGTTGCATAATCTTTCTGTGCCTTAGTTTTCTTACTAAAAAGGGGGTGTGTGAGAGCTGAATTTCCAAAACTACTGTTAAGATAAAATTAGAATATATACAAAGCATCTATCAACACTGTCTGGCCACTGGCTCGTTCTACGATTACCCTTTCCTTATAGGACAAGCACACTGATTTGCTTTACTCTGTTACTCACTGAAGTCTCTGTTAAAATAGTAAAAAATTTAACTACCTCAACAGATTTTAACTTGAAAAATCAAACTGTATGTAGTGAAAGGAATGATTGAATATAAAGATGTTCACCCATAAAGTCAACTTAATAAAAACAATTTTGAACATGTACTTTCAGAAAATGTCATTTCTTCATATTCATTAGGGTAGTTCTCTGTCACACTTTATTTGTGGTTTTGTATTTATTTACAACCTGATCACTGTTTCCTCTCCTTCCTCTCTTCCTAGCCCCCCCCACCTACCCTCTGCCACACCCCCATCCACTCCTCCTCCATTTCTATTCAGAAAAGGGCAGGCCTCCCATTGATATCAATCAAATAGGACATTTCAAGTTACAGTAAGACTAGGCACCTCCCCTTATATTAAGGCTGGACAAGGCAACCAAGTAGGAAGAAAAGGGTCCCTANAGTCAGCAAAAGAGTCAGAGACAGCCCCTGCTTCCACTGTTAGTCCCACAAGATGACCAGGCTACCCAACTGTAACATATATGCAGAGGGCTTAGGTCAGTCCCATGCAGGCTCCCTGATTGTCGGTTCATTCCCTGTGAGCCCCTATGAGCCCAGGTTAGTTAATTCTATGAGTTTTCTTGTGGTGTCCTTGACTCCTCTGGCGCCTACAATCCTTCTTCCCCNTCTTCTGCAGGATTCCCTGAGCCCCTCCTAATGTTTGGCTTTGGTTCTCTGTATTTGTTTCCAACAGTTGCTGGATGAAGCCTCTCTGATGACAATTGGACTAGACTGTGGTTTTGTTTTTTTGAGGCTTTAGTTACTTACAGTCAACCATGATCTGAAAATATTCCATTGAAAATATAAAAAATAAATATTTTAAAATTTTCAATCATGTTACTCTAAGTGCATGATGAAATCCTGTCCTGTCCTGCTCTGTCCTATCTGAAANATGAACCATCTCTTTAGGTAGTGTATCCAGGCCTACTAGTNAGCCACTGGCTGGTCATCAGGTTGACTGCTACAATANTGAACATCTTATGACCAAATAATCTTTATTTCACTTTAATAATGGCCCCCAAAAGCAAGAGTAATGATGCTGGCTATTCACATATGCCAAGAGAAGCCATGAAATTGTACTTNTAAGTAAAAAGTACAATACAATATGTTGAGAGGGCTCATATTCATATGGTGGTGGTGTTATTTTGTTAGTTATTTTTGTTAACCTCTTTCTGTGGCTAGTTTATAATTTAACTTTATCATGGTATGTGCACCTGGGAAAACAGTACTATCTGTGCTTTCAAGCATCCACTTGAGCCCTATGGGTAAATGGGGGCTGTCTCTATAATGTCAAAGCAAAGCCACCTACATGATACTAAAGAAATTTTACCTCTGTATGAAAAATGCTTCAAATTACTTAAGAATAAAATAAGGAAGGGTGAATATGAGTGAAATTTTTTTGAAGCCAACTTACCTAACAACAATTCCCCAGCTGTCTCTCTGGATGGTGCAACACTGATACATCTTCGATTCACTCTGTCAAAACATGTTTAAAATTGCTATGATTCAATTTTTTGCCCAATTTTAGACTTCAAGCTTTTTAATCTAGTAAAATATTAATGCAAAGTAGACTAGAGT
>LZPO01108521.1:28706-57212 GCA_001675575.1 Neotoma lepida
CCCGAGTGCTGGGATTAAAGGCGTGCACCACCATGGCCTGGCTCCAATGTTTTATCTTCTATGGTCAGCTACTTAGTAACACCTAAGAATCCAAAATCTTAATTTTTATATTCTCTAAACTGACAATTTAAAATGATCAATATTCTAGTTATAGTTCTTAATAAATTCTTTTTTTTAATTAAGGAATTTTTTATTCATTTTGCATACCAATCACATATCCCTCTCTCTTCCCTCCTCTCTCTCTCTAGCTTCCCCCCCAAACCCTCCCTCCATTCCCTCCTCCAGCAAGGTAAGACCTCCCATGGGGAGTCAGCAGAGCCTGGTACATTCAGTAGAGGCAGGACAAAGCCCCCCACTCCAGCATCAAGGCTGTGCAAGGTGTCACACCATAGGTTGTGGGCTCCAAAAAGCTAGCTCATGCACTAGGGATAGATCCTGATCCTACTGCCAGGAGACCCCTAAGGAATTCAAGCTACACAACTGTCTCACTTATGCAGAGGGCCTAGTCCAGTCCATGGAGGCTCCACAGGTGTTGGTCTAAAGTTCTTGAGTTCCCATTAGTTTGGTTTGTCTCTGTAGGTTTCTCCATCATGATCTTGATTCCCCTTTTTCATAGAATCCCTCTTCTCTCTCTTTGACTGGACTCCTGAAGCTTAGCCTGGTGTTTGGCTGTGGATCTCTGCATCTGCTTCCATCACTTACTAGATGAAGGCTCTATGATGACAGTTAGGGTATTCACTGATCTGATTACTGGGATAGCCATTTCAGGCACCCTCTCCACTATTGCTAGTAGTCTAAGGTGGAGTCAACCTTGGAAATTCCTAGGAACTTCCCTATCATCTGGTTTCTCCTTATCCCCATGATGCTTCCTCTATCATGGTTTCTCTTTCATTGCTCTCCCTCTCCATCCCTGTTCCAGCTTGACCCTCCCACTCCCTTATGTTCTCATCCTCCATCCCCTACCCTCCATTGCCCCTCCCCTCACCTATGGTTTACTCATGGTGATCTCATTTATTTCCCCTTCCCATGGAGATCCATGTGTCGCTCTTAGGGTCCTCCTTGTTTGCTAGTTTCTCTGGAACTGTTTGTTGTAGTATGGTTATCCTTTGCTTTACATCTTGTATCCACTTCTGAGTGAGTACATACCATGTTTGTCCTTCTGAGTCTGGGTTGCCTCATTCAGGATGTTATTTTCTAGTTCCATCCATTTACCTATAAATTTCATGATGTTATTGTTTTTTACTGCTGAATAGTACTCCATTGTGTATATGTACCACATTTTCTTAATCCATTCTTCGGTTGAGGGGCATCTAGGTTGTTTCCAGGTTTCAGCTATTATGAATAATGCTGCTATGAACATAGTTGAGCATGTGTCCCTGTGGTATGATTGAGCATTCCTTGGGTATATGCCCAAGAGTGGTGTAGCTAGGTCTTGAGGAAGATTGATTCCCAAATTTCTGAAAAACTGCCATACTGATTTCCAAAGTGGCTGTACAAGATTGCAGTCCCACCAACAGTGGAAAAGTGTTCCCCTTGCTCCACATTCTTTCCAATATAAGGTGTTATCAGTGTTTTTGATCTTAGCCATTATGACAGGTGTAAAATGGTGTCTCAGAGTCACTTTCGTTTGCATTTTCCAACTAAGGATGTTGAGCTATTCCTTAAATGTCTTTCAGCCATTTGAGATTCTTCTGTTGAGAATTCTTTGTTTAGCTCTTTAGCCCATTTTTTAATTGGACTGTTTAGTATTTTAATGTCTAGTTTCTTGAGTTCTTTATATATTTTGGAGATCAGCTCTGTCAGCTGTGGGGTTAGTGAAGATCTTTTCCTGTTCTGTGGGCTATTGTTTTGTCTTATTTACCATGTCCTTTGCCTTACAGAAGCTTCTCAGTTTCAGGAGATCCCATTTATTAATTGTTGCTCTCAGTGCCTGTGCTACTGGTGTTGTATTTAGGAAGTGGTCTCCTGTGCCAATGCATTCAAGAGTACTTCCTACTTCATTTTCTATGAGGTTCAGTGTAGCTGGATTTATGTTGAGGTCTTTGATCCACTTGGACTTGAGTTTTGTGCATGGCAATAGATGTGAATCTATTTGCAATCTTCTACATGTTGATATCCAGTTATGCCAGCACCATTTGTTGAAGATGCTTTCTTTTTCCATTGTATAGTTTTGTCTTCTTTATCAAAAATCAGATATTCATAGGTGTGTGGATTAATGTCAGGGTCTTCAATTTGATCCCATTGGTCCACATGTCGGTGTTTATGCCAATACCATGCTGTTTTTAATACTATAGTTCTATAGTAGAGCTTGAGGTCAAGGATGGTGATGCCAGAAGTTGCTTTATTGTAAAGCATTGTTTTAGCTATCCTGGGGTTTTTGTTTTTCCATATTAAGTTGAGGCCTGTGAAAGTTGTGTTGGGATTTTGATGGGGATTGCATTGAATCTATAGATTGCTTTTAGTGAGATTGCCATTTTTACTATGTTAATCCTACCTATCTATGAGCATTGGAGATCTTTCCATTTTCTGATATCTTTTTCAATTTCTCTCTTCAGAGACTTAAAGTTCTTGTCATACAGGTCTTTCACTTGCTTAGTTACAGTTATCCCAAGGTATTTTATATTATTTGTGGCTATTGTAAAGGATGATGTTTCTCTGATTTCTTTCTCAGCCCATTTATCCTTTGTATATAGGAAGGCTACTGATTTTTTGGAGTTAATCTTGTATTCTTCCACACTACTTAAGGTGTTTATCAGTTGTAGGGGTTCCCTGGTAGAATTTTTGGGGTCACTTATGTGTACTGTCATATCATCTGCAAAGAATGAATGTTTGACTTTTTCCATTCCTTTTTGTATCCCCTTGATCTCCTTTTGTTGTCATCTTTTTATTAAGATTTTCCACTCCTTTTACATACCAACCTCAGATCCCCTTCTCCTTCCTCCTCCTGCCCCGCCAGCACCCCCCTGTCAACCCTCCTCCAAGACGTCTCCCATGGAGAGTCTCTGGAGCCTGGCACTCTCAGCCAAGGCAGGACAAGAACCTCCTCCCTGCACCAAGACTATGCCAGTGTCCCACCACAGGGACTGGGCTCCAAAAAGCCAGCCCCTACACCAGGGACAGATCTTGATCCCACTGCCTGGGGACCCTCAAACAGTTCAAGCCAAACAACTGTCTCAAGCTTCCATAGGGCCCAGTCCAGCACCATGGTAGCTCCACAGTTATTGGTCCATAGTTCATGAATTTCCACCAGCCTGGCTGGCCATCTCTGTACATTTTCCCCTCTTGATCTCAATGTCCCTTGTTCATAGAATCTCTCCTCTCTCTCATCAGTTGGACTCTTGGAGCTTGGCCTGATGCCCAGCTGTGAATCTCTGCATCTGCTTCCATCCATCTCTGGATGAGGACTTATGAGGGCTTCTCAGCTATGGGTCCATAGTTCATGCATCTCCACTAGTTTGGCTGGCCATCTCTGTACACCCTCCTATCATGATCTCGTTGTCCCTTGCTCATAGAAGGCCCCCTCTCTCCCATCAACTGGGCTCCTGGAGCTCGGCCTGGTGTCCAGCCATGGATCTCCACATCTGCCTCCATCAGTCACTGGATGAGGGCTCCATGGTGGCAGTTAGGGTATTCATCCATGTGATCACTGGAGTAGGCCAGTTCAGGCACCCTCTCGATTATTTCCAGTGGTCTAAGATGGGTTCATCCCTGTGGACTCTTGGGAACTTCCCTAGCACCCTGTTTCCATATGAAATTTGCAGGCAAATGGATGGAAGTAGAAAATATCATCCTGAGTAAGGTAACCCAGACTCAGAATGTCAAACATGATATGTACTCACTTGTAAGTAGATAGTAGATTTAAAGCAAAGGATAACCACACTGCAACCCACAGCTACAGGGAGGAACCTAGGAGGGATGCATGGATTGCCCAGTGAGTTAGAAATGGATGGAGATCTACATGGGCTGACTAGGAGTGAGGGCAAGGAAATGGGGGGCGAGGGATGAAGGATGAGAGTGTAAGGCAGTGGGAGGTTCAACCTGAAACATGGACAGAGTGGGAGAGCAAGGAAGGAGATAACATTATAAATGGGGAAATCATGGGAATAGGGAGAAACAGAGTCCTTTTGTTGTCTTATTGCTCTAGCTAGNACTTCAAGTACTATATTGAATAGATATGGGGAAGTGGACAGCCTTGTCTTGTTCCTGATTTTAGTGGTATCACTTTGAGTTTCTCTCCATTTAATTTGATGTTGGCTGTTGGCTTGCTGTAAATTGCCTTTATTATGTTTAGGTATGTTCCTTGTATTCCTGATCTTTCTAGGACCTTTATCATGAAGGGGTCAAAGGCCTTTTCAGCATCTAATGAGATGATCACATAATTTTTTTCTTTCAGTTTATTTATATGGTGTATTACATCAACAGATTTTCATATGTTGAGCCATCCTTGCATCTCTGGATGAAGCCTACTTGGTCATGGTGGATAATTTTTTTGATGTGTTCTTGGATTTGGTTTGCCAGTAGTTTATTGAGTAGTTTTGCATCAATGTTCATGAGGGAGACTGGTCTGTAATTCTCTTTCTTTCTTGCATCTTTGTGTGGTTTAGGAATCAGGGTGACTGTAGCCTCATAGAAAGAGTTTGGTAATGTTCCTTCTGTTTCTATTGTGTGGAACAATTTGAGGAGTATTGATATTAGCTCTTCTTTGAAATTCTGGTAGAATTCTGCATAGAAACATCTGGTCCTGGGCTGTTTTTGGTTGGGAAACTTTTAATGACTGTTTCTATTTCCTTAGGGGTTATAGGCCTATTTATATTGTTCATCTGGTCTTGATTTAATTTTGATAAGAGGTACCTATCCAGAAAATTGTCCATTTCTTTTAGATTTTCCAATTTTTTGTAGTACAGGTTTTTGAAGTATGACCTGATGATTCTCTGGATTTTCTCATTTTCTGTTGTTATGTTTTCCTTTTCATTTCTGATTTTGTTAACTTGGATGCTCTCTCTCTGTCTTTTGGTTAGTTTGGATAAGGGCTTGTCTATCTTGTTGATTTTCTCAAAGAACCAAGTCTTTGTTTCATTAATTCTTTGTATTGCTTTCTTTGTTTCTATTTTATTGATTTCATCCCTCAATTTGATTATTTCTTGGCATCTATTCCTCCTGGGTGAGTTTGTTTCTTTTGTTCTCGAGCTTTTAGGTATGCTGTTAAGTTGCTAGTGTGAGTTTTCTCCAACTTCTTTATGTGGGCACTTAGTGCTATGAACTTACCTTTCAGCACTGCTTTCATTGTGTCCCATAAGTTTAGGTATGTAGTCCTTTCATTTTCATTGAATTCTAGGAAGTCTTTAATTTCTTTCTTTCTTCCTTGAGCCATTGGTGATTCAGTTGAGCATTATTCAGTTTCCATGAGATTGTAGGCTTTCTGTAATTTTTGTTATTGTAGAAATCTAACTTTAAGCCATGGTGGTCTGATAAAATACAGGTTTTTAAATAATTTTATTTATATTAAATATAATATTTAATTTATTTCAATAATTTTCTTGTATCTGTTGAGATTTGCATTGTGACTGAGTATGTGGTTGATTTTAGAGAAGATTCCATGGGGTGCTGAGAAGCAAATATATTCTTTTGTCTTTGTGTGGAATGTTCTTTAGATATCTATTAAGTCCATTTGAGGTATAGCATCTGTTAGATCCCTTATTTCCCTGTTAACTTTCTGTCTGTCAGACCTGTCCATTGGTGAGAGCTTGGTGTTGAAGAAGTCTCCCACTATTAGTGTGTGGCATTTGATGTGTGATTTAAGCTTTAGTAATATTTCTTTTGCATATTTGGGTGTCCTTGTATTTGGGGCATAAATGTTCAGAACTGAGACTTCATCTTGATAGATTTTTCCTGTGATGAATATATAATGTCCTTCCTGATCTCTTTTGATTCACTTTAGTTTGAAATCTATTTTTTTTTTTTTTGGATATCAGGATAGCTACACCAGCTTACTTCTTAACCACTGAGCCATCTCTCTAGTCCCTCGGCTTGCTTCTTAAATCCATTTGATTGGAAAGTTTTTCCCAGCCTTTCACTCTGAGGTAGTGTCTGTCTCTGATTTTGAGGTGTGTTTCTTGTATGCAGCAGAAGGATGGATCCTATTTTCTTATGCATTCTGTTAGCTTTTATCTTTTAGTAGGCGAATTGAGTCTATTGATATTCAGGGATATTAATGACTAGTGATTGTTAATTCCTGTTATATTTTGGTGATAGTGTGTGTGCATTTCTCTTCTTTGGGATTTACTGCTGTAGGATTATCTATTGCCTGTCTTTTTGTGGGTGCATCTAACTTCCTTAGGTTGGAGTTTTCCTTCTAGTGCTTTCTGTAGGGCTGGATTTGTGGATAGGTATTGTTTAAATATTGTTTTGTCTTAGAATGTCTTGTTCACTCAGTCTATGGTGATTGAGAGTTTTGCTGGGTATAGTAGTCTGGGCTGGCATCTGTGGTCTCTTAGTGTCGGTATTATGTCTGTCCAAGACCTTCTGGCTTTCAGAGTCTCCATTGAGAAGTCAGGTGTTATTCTGATGGGTCTGCCCTTATAAGTCACTTGGACCTTTTCCTTTGCAGCTCTTAATATTCTTCCTTTATTCTGTATGTTTAGTGGTTTTATTATTATGTGACAAGGGGACTTTTTTGAGGAGGTCTAGTCTATTTGGTGTTTTATAATCTTCTTGTAGCTTCGTAGGTATTTCCATTTATAAGATGGGAAAGTTTTCTTCTATGATTTTGTCGAATATATTTTCTGTGCCTTTGAGTTGGTATTCTTCTTTTTCTTCTATCCCTGTTATTATTAGGTTTGGCATTTTCATGGTGTCTCAGATTTCCTGGACATTTTGTGTTATGACATTTTGGCTTTAGTGCTTTCTTTGACTGATGAATCTATTTCCTGTATTGTATCCTCCATGCCAGAGATTCTCTCTTCCATCTCTTGTATTCTGTTGGTTATGCTTGCATCTGTAGTTCCTGTTCATTTATTCAGATTTTCTATTTCCGACATTCCCTCAGTTTGTGTCTTCTTCATTGTTTCTATTTCAATATTCAGGTCTTGAACTGTTTCCTTCACCTGTCTAATTGCCTATTCTTGGTTTTCTTGGCTTTATTTAATGGATTTATTGATCTCTTTCAATTTTTTGTTTGTCCTTTTTTCAATTTCTTTAAGGGAATTTTTCATTTCCTCTTTAATTTCCCCTGTCATCTTCAAAAGTTATTTTTACAGTCTCTTTCTTCTGCTTCTTCTATGTTGTGATGTTCCAGGTTTTGCTGTTGTAGAACGGCTAGGTTCTGGTGATGCCATATTGCTCTTTATGTTTTTGTATGTATTTTTGCATTGGCATCTATCCATCTCTTCCTCCAATAGCTCCAAGAGGTGCCTGTGTCTGAACGAGCTACTCTTGGTCCAATCTGTGCTTGCTGTGTCTGTGTCTCAAGGGGCCACTCTGGGTCCAATCTTAACTCTTGGTCTAATTGGAGCTGGCAGATTCTGTGTCTCAGGAAGCCACTGAGGTCGCAGGGAGAGGGGTGGGATTGGGATAGGGAGTGGGTCTTGGAGATTGCAGGGTCTGATGGGGGGTTTTGGTGGGGAAGGCTGCCCACAGGAGTCTTCCCTGCTGAGCAACACCTGGAGCAGCGATGGGTGGGGGTTTCCAGGCACGGGTTGTTGGGGGCACTGTTTGTACCCAGGGACAAGGTCTTAGAGCTCCTAATAAAATCTTAAAGTATACTCTTTATCAAGAAAATCTTTTGTGGGATGGAAATATTTCCCAGTGGTTAGCGAAGTTTGGCAATCTTTGAGAGAATGCAAGTTTGGTTTCCAGCACCCGTGTTAGGTGGATTATAACCTCCTTTTACAGTGTGAACTCATACCATTTTCTGTCCACTGTGGACACTGCACAGACATGTTATACACACACACACACACACACACACACACACACACACACACACACATAAACATAAACATAAACATAAACATAAATAAAAATAAATCTTTTAAAAGCAATGTACTTTGCTTCTTTGGATAGTGAGGTAACCCAAACACATACTTTTGACAAATACACTTGACTGACAAGCTTTGAAGTAAAGTGCTAATTTTTAAATAGTGTCTATGGGAATGACTTTTTTCTGGAAATAACTCTTGCCTCAGGAGTTGAACTTCTGTGGCCCGACCTTGCAATGATATTGACCATATGCATCAAGACTATTTAATCTTAAACCTATTCTCCCTTTCTTCTTTGTGACCCTTCCATGCCCCTGAGCCAGCACAATGTATGAGTGTATTGTGGTACTGTTCCCCTGAAGCAATAGGCTGAAAGCAGCCTAGAAAACAAATATGCACTATAAAGATTGACAGCAACAGGTGGTTCTATGTTGATAACATATGTTTTCAGTCAAGTGCTATTCAAGTCAGTATAGTAAATACTTCTCTATTGAAACCTTGTGAAATGCCTTGCCTCTTTATTCATTTATAGCCACTCTGTAGTCTACCTATGCACACACACACACACACACACACACACACACACACACACACATATATATATATATACATATATATGAATATATATGTATTACCATAATACACCTATATATGTGTGAGTATGTGTGTGTTTACTGTATGATGTGTGACATAGGAGTTAATATTAGTAACAGAGATTGAAATACAGGAATTCATGTTCTCCTCAGCTGAAATCACTGGGTAGAGCAAGAATATCCAGCAAATGGCTGCCAGTGTAATCCACATACCTTGTGAACGATTTTTTTATTCAATACATTAGGCCCTGTGAAAAGGCAAAATCAAACAGACAAGCGGGCAAAAATGGAAGAGAAAAGAATCCCTACTCCCTTCATATACCATGTTTTATGCACTGTTCAATAAATAGGGGGCGATGACTTTTTTGCTAAGGAGAAGACAGATGGAAGATACAGAAGTAGAAATATCAGCTAGGGCTTGTTCTTTTTTTATCAAACTTTTTATTAAAAGATTTTCTATTCATTTTACATATCAACCACAGATTCCCCTCTCCTCCCTCCTCCTGCCCCCCAGCCTTCCCCCTCAACCCACCCCCCATTCCCACTTCCTCCATGGAGAGATCCCAGAGCCTGGTACACTCAGTTGAGGCAGGTCTAAGACCCTCTTCCTTGTGCCAAGGCTGCGCTAGGTGTCCCACCATAGGTATTGGGCTCCAAAAAGCCAGCTCATGCACCAAGAATGGATCCCGATCCCATTGCCTGGGAGCCCCCTAAATAGTTCAAGATAAGCAACTGTCTTGAATATCCAGAGGGCCCAGTCCAGCACCATGGGGACTCCACAGCTATTGGTCCACCATTCATGCATTTCTACTAGTTTGGCTGGCCATCTTTGTACACCTTCCCATCATGATCTTGTTGTCCCTTGCTCCTAGAAGCCCACCTCTCTCCTATTGATTGGACCTGGAGTTCAGCCTGGTGCCCAGCTATGGTTCCCTGCATCTGCCTCCATCAGTCTCTAGATGAGGGCTCTATGATGACAGTTAGGGTATTCATCTATACGATCACTGGAGAAGGCCAGTTCAGGTACCCTCTTGATTATTTACAGTAGTCTAAGGTGGGGTCATCCTGTGATTTCCCAGGAACCTCCCTAGCATTCTGTTTCTCCCTATTCCCATGATGTCTTCTTTTATCATGGTATCTCTTTCCTTGCTCTCCCACTCTGTCCCTGTTCCAACTCGAACCTTCCATTCCCCCATGCTCTCATCCTCCATCCCTTGCCCTCCATTCCATCCCTCATCCCCAGTCTGCCCATGTAGATTTCATCCATTTCTTCCTTGCTGGGTGATCCAGGCTTCCTTTCCAGGGTCCTCCCTGGAGCTGTGGGTTGCAGTCTGGTTATCCTTTGCTTTACATCTAGTATCCACTTATGAATGAGTACATACCATGTTTGTCCTTCTGAGTCTGGGTTACCTCACTCAGGATGATATTTTCTACTTCCATCCATTTGCCTGCAAATTTCATGATGTCATTGTTTTCTCTGCTGAGTAGTACTCCATTGTGTATATGTACCACATTTTCTTAATCCATTCTTTGGTTGAGGGGCATCTAGGTTGTTTCCAGGTTCTGGTTATTATGAATAATGCTGCTATGAACATAGTTGAGTACATGTCCTTTAGGGCTTGTTCTTGATAGAAATTATACAAAGAGGAAGAGTCTGTTCTTTAATATAGCACCAGTAAGTTTGGTACTACATCCAGGGAGAAGTCCCTTCCTCCTGAACTCAGAGAATCTGCCTAGAAAAGTCTCTGGCAAAGCAAGACTCAGATGTGCAAATCAGTATGCTTTCACTGAGTGACTACGAATTTTTTTAAACTCAAACCATAGTTTAGATATTATGAAAGTGAATTACAGGGCATTAAACTTTTAAAAGCCTACCAACTTAATAGCCGAATAATACTCATTATGTAAATATACCTCAATTTCTTTATCTTTTCCAGTTTTCTTTATTCTTTTCAAGTTTCTGGCTATTGTGAATAAGATGCTATAAACATGGCTGAGCAAGTGTCCTTGTGGTATAGTGGAGCATCCTTTGAGTCTATACCTAGGAGTGGTATAGTTGGTTCTTGAGGTAGATTGATTCCCAATTTTCTGAGAAACCACCATAATGATTTCCAAAGTGACTGTACAAGTTTGCACTCCCACCAGCAAAAGGAGGAGTGTTCCCTTTTCTCCATGTCCTCTCCAGCATGAGCTGTTGCATGTGTTTTCAATCATTTGAAACTGTAAGATGGAATCTCAGTTGTTTTGAGTTGCATTTCCCTGAGGGCTAAGGAGGTTGAACATCTCCTTAAGTATTTCTTGGCTATCTGAGATTCTTCCCTTGAGATTTCTCTGTTTAGATCTATCCCCTATTTTTAACTGGATTATTTGGCATTCTGATGTCTGGTTTATTGAGATCCTTATATATTTTGGAGATCAGCACTCTGTCAGATGTGAGGTTGACAAAGATCTTTACTATTCTTTAGACTTCCATTTTATCCTATTGACAGTGTCCTTTTCCTCACAGAAACTTTTCAGTTCCATGAGGTCCCATTTAGTAATTGTTGATCTTACTCAGACATTAAAAACAATGACATCATGAAATTTGGAGGCCAGTGGGTGAAACCAGAAAAAATTATCTTGAGTGAGGTCATCCAGACCTAGTTTAATAAACATGGTATGTACTCACTTATAAGCAGATATTAGCTGTAAAGTAAAGGATAACCATGCTACAATCCACAGACCCAGAGAGACTAGGTAACAGGAGAGCTCAAGGAGGGACAATGGATCTCCATGGGAAGGGAAAATAGAATAGACATCTAGGTTGCAGGAGAAGTGGGGTAGCTAGGAACAGGTTGGGGGAGGATGGAGGGAGAGAGGACTGGGAGAGTCAACTGGAATTAGTTGCATCTTGAGGATGAGCTAGAAACCTAGTACAATGGAAACTCCCAGGAATCTACAAAGGTGACCCTAGCTAAGACTTGTAGCAATGAGGAATACAGAACCTGAACTCTCCATTGTTGGGGAGTATTATTTTAAAGTCTCTTACATTTGTTTATGTTTCATTTGTTTATTTCTGTGAGGTTGTGTTACTATGCCTGTCTAAAACACATGATGGTCTAATAAAGAACTGAACAGCCAATAGTGAGGCAGGAGAAAGGATAGGTGGGGCTGGCAGGCAGATAGAATATATAGAGGCAGAATTCTGGGAGAAGAGAAAGAGAAGTAGCTAGAAAAGGAGGAGGACTTCAGGGCCCAGCCACCCAGATACACAGCAAGCCATGGAATAAGAGTAAAATTTACAGAAGTAAGAGAACAGGAAAAGCCTAGAGGCATAAGGGTGATGGGGAAATTTAAGACATAAGGAAAGCTGGCAAGCAACAAGCCAAAATAAAGCCAGGCATTTATAATTAGGTAAAAGCTTCTGTGTGTGATTTATTTGGGAGCTGGGTGGCAGATCCCCCGCAAAAGCCGAAAAACAAACAATAAGAACATTATGGCATACCAACTTGAGGCTCACAAAACCATCTAGAGGCTGAGAAAGCTTAAAAAAAAAAGAGGTTAAGGCTCCTTTATGAGTTTTTGCCTGATGATAAGCCCTTGAATGCCAATATGTTAAGTAGGAGCAAAAATGTCTGCCACAGCACAAGTTTTGGTATTTTAGAACTTTAGGATGATTGAATGCTGTTTTCAGCATGAACTTCTGACTGGGAAAATGAGCTTTCAGCTTTGCTTTTGTGATCTGAGAAGTGGGCTGAGCCAGCCACTGTAGGATAAAGTTTTTTTGTGTCCCTCCCGGAGCTCCCGCATGGTCTCGCAGCCGCTCAGACCCAAGTAAACACACAGAGCCTTATATTAATTATGAACTGTATGGCCATTAGCTCCGGCTTATTACTGACTAGCTTTACATTTAAATTAACCCATTTCTATAAATCTGTACTTTGCCACACGGCTCATGGCTTACTAGTACCTTCACATCTTTCTGCTCCTGGTGGTGGCTAGCAGCATCTGCTCTGCTCAGCCTTCCTCTTCCCAGAATTCTCCTTGTTTGTTTATCCCACCTATACTTCCTGCCTGACTACTGGCCAATCAGCATTTTATTTATCAATCAACCAGAGCAACACATATTCACAGCATACAGAACAATATCTCCTTCAAGCCACAAAAGCCATGGGCAGAGTTTCATGATGCTTAGCAGCTTAAAGTTTGTTCATGGGGTCAAAAAAGCTACAAGATTCTCAGTAAAAGAGGTCCAGATGGGAAAACCTCTAAACAGGTTCCAGTGTGTTTAACAATGTGTGTAGGCTTAAGAAAAGGAAAAGGATATAGTCATAGAAAAAAATTGAATAGTTTATAAAATAAAGTCTTTAAAGAGGAAGTAAAAGAAAATAGCCACAAAAATGGGAAATACTCAGGTAGTCTGGATCATGTATGTTATTGTGCTGATTTTAATTTTTTTGACTGTTGAAAAACAAAGGATAGCTGCAAAGAGACCTGGAATTGAAAAAGGGACTGTTGAAATAATCAGCCTGTATACTTTAGGAATGCCTTAACTTTTAAAAAGTCAAAAAATATATTTGTCAAATGGAAATCAAAAGTTCTTTGGAGTTTTGTTCCCACAGAGGATGAGAGGCTGTGAATTCCTTCAGGGTTAATGTGGATCAGGTTTGATCAGGCGAGACCTCCTGAATCTTGACAGGTGATATCTATCAGC
This sequence comes from Neotoma lepida, assembly GCA_001675575.1. Taxonomy (NCBI): domain Eukaryota; kingdom Metazoa; phylum Chordata; class Mammalia; order Rodentia; family Cricetidae; genus Neotoma; species Neotoma lepida. Next base: position 41,969 of record LZPO01108521.1, read on the forward strand.
AAAAGTTACTGCTGGTCTTCCCAGGACTTGGTCATTCTCTCAAAATTTTCTCTCTTGGACCCTATATATACTTCGTCAACAGACAGCAGGAAGCATATGGAGGAAACTACACTCAAATTCTCAAGAGTTAGGGGATGTGGTTTTTGGTTATTTGGTGGATTATGGATGTTTGTTATCATTTAGAGGAATATAGAATATAGATACAAAGTAAAAGTTATTTTTCATACACAGTATATGTTTCTACTCCTGTTATAGGATTCTTATATGTTCAAGGTTTTTTTTGTTAACACATATTTTATATATGCTTCTACTCTTGCTTAAGGTATTATACCTATGCAGTTCATTTAAAAATGTAAGGTAAAATTTTAGTTTTTGAAAGCTGTTATTATGAACTATTTAGGATAGTCAAGAAACATAGATCAGTAGTAAGTCATTTATAACAATCAAATTTGTAGATATGTTAGGTATGCTTTCCAGTTCATATAGAGATATATTTTAGATAGACAGATGGTCTTCAAACCTTTCAAAGACTAACACAATATGGTATTTAAAATGTTTGGTTAACATAAAATTATTCATGACAATGAGACACATCTGTTCCTGGCAGCACCAATTTACTTCAGAGAAGATGATGGGCATTGAAGAATCTCCTTATGGAGTTTGCTTTCATTTTGGCAAGGTTAGCCACTGGGAAAAGAAGCTGTATTTACCTTTTATTGCTGACTTGTGCTGTGCAGATTGGACATGCAGGATGCACAACTGCTAAACTTTGCCAAAACAAGGCAGGATGGTCCTTCAGTGTTCTTGCTTCACAGAAGAGTCTGCCAGACATTCTGAAGGACACAGAGGGAAGTGACTGATGAACTTTGCCCAAACAAGGTAGGACAGTTCTTCAAATTTTCTGCTTTACTGAAAAGTTTGTCGTATATTCTGTGCCTATAGGCTGAAGATGGATGCCCTAATGTTGCAGAAGAATGCTAGGCAGCTGTCTCTGTTGTTAGATAATATTACATCATTCTGAGTCTTTGATGGAGTTGAAGATGAGTTATAGTTGCAATATTCCTTAGTTATGATTGAAAGTAAATTACGTATAAAACTTTGGAGTCACTAAGGTAGATGGAGAGTGGAGTGGTGTCTCTGAATTTGCTCAATGTAAATGGACTGAATATTGTAAATTAATTCTTTCTTAATAATTGTTTTTGCTGTATGTAGTTTTACTATGTTAAAGTTAAAACCTTTATTTTTATTTAGACAAAAAGGAGGAAATGTTGGAGAATATTATTTTAAGGTGTGTTACTTTTGTTAATGTTGCATTTGTTTAACTCTGTAAAGCTGTGTTACTGTGCCTGTCTAAAACACCTGATGGTCTAATAAAGAACTGAATGGCCAATAGTGAGGCAGGAGAAAGGATAGATGGGGCTGGCAGGCAGAGAGAATATGTAGAGGGAGAATCTGGGAGAAGAAAAAGAGAAATAGCCAGAGAAGGAGGAGGACTGCAAGGCCATCCAGCCAGCTACACACACAGCAAGCCATGGAGTAAGAGTAAAATTTACAGAAGTAAGAGAACAAGAAAAACTGGCCAGAGGCATAAGGTTGATGGGATAATTTAAGAAATAAGGAAAGCTGGCAAGCAAAAAGCCAAAATAAAGCCAAGCATTTATAATTAAGTATAAGCCTCTGTGTGTGATTAATTTAGGACTTGGGTAGAAGACCCCCCACCCAAAAGCTAAAAACCCCCAACAACACTCCATCTCCTGTAAACCAGTAAGACTTCCAGTGGAGGGACTGGGACATCAGCCCAGCCACATAACCCTTAGCTTACAATTTGTCCTGCCTACAAGATGTGCTGGGGCATAGGCAGCACGGAAATTGTGCGAGTGGCCAACCAATGACTGGTCCAGCTTAAGATGCATGCCACAAGAGTGAAGCCACCTTTGACACTGCCTGGAGGTCCAGAAACCATAAGCTGGAAAGGCCAGAGACCTAATATGAACCAAACATGATGGAAAAAAAATCAGTGAAATGATTCCTAATGATATTGTTTACTCATAAATTGGTGCCTAGCCCAATTGTCATCAGAGAGGATTCGTCCAGCAACTGATGGAAACAGATTCAGAGACCCATGGCCAAATATTAGGCAGACCTCAGGAATCTTGCAGAAGAGGGAGAGAAAAGATTGTAGGAGCCATGAGTCAAGGCCACCTCAAGAAACCCCCATAGAATCAACTAACCTGGGTTCATAGGGGCTCATAGAGACTGTACTGACAACTGAGGAGTCTGCATGGGACTGACCTAGGCATTCTGCATATATGTTACAGTTGTGTAGTTTGGTCTTCTTGTGGGACTCCTAACAGTGGGATCAGGGGCCATTTTTGACTCTTTTGTCAGCTTTTAGGACCTTTATCCCCACACTGATTTGTCTTGTCCAGCCTTTACCTTGATATTCCATGTTTGGTTGATATCCATGGGAGGCTTGTCCTCCTCTGAATATAAACAGAGGGGAGTGGATGCAAGGGCAGAGAGAAGATGAGGAGAGCAACTGGGAGAAGAAGGGGAGAAAACAGTATTTGGGTTGTAAAACACACACACACACTCACACACACACACATACACACATACACATCACACACATATGGCCTACAATCTAGCAAGGAAAACAATTTAAATTAAAAATGCTATTTTATTTTGAAACCTACAGTGTCATTGTAATATTTATGTACCATGGAGCTGGCCAAAGGATATGATTCAATGATTTGTTTTTAGTAATAAACATAAATATGTAGCTATTAGCACAACTGCTTGTAGGCCATTTACATGGTTCTAAATATCTTATATCTCTTTGTGGTCACCCCTTACCAGGCTTACCTCTAGGCTCTATGTTCTTTCTCCACTTAATTGCCTTTCTGGATATTTTGTAAAATTAGAATTAAGCAAAATTTCTTTTGTATGGACTTCCTTCACTCAAGATTATTCTTTTTGGTTCAGCCACATTGTAAATTATATTTTAAATTATTGAATGATATTCTTTCTTGAATTGGTAATTAAAGTTTTAAAATGCATTCATCACTTGATGGACATCTGGCATGTTTTTGATATTTAAGTATTGTTATTAATGCTCCTGTGAACATTACTATACAAATGTTTTCACTGAATTGTTTTAATTTCTTCTTTGTAGATTTGTGGGATAGTGTTTATGGCTAATATGGTAGATAAGTGTACATAGGAGGTAAGAAGTGTCAACCATTTTTCAAAGTGGCTGTCCTTTTATGGTCTCCTAGTAATGTATAAATGTACTGCTTTCTGTGGCAACACTTGTTATTATATCTTTTGGTTTATAGTCACTATAGTGATTGAATATATTCAAGATGGACAGTTTGGTGACAATGTGACATTGTGTAATGATGACTATAAAGTAATCCATGCATCCATCACCACATGTGTTCTTAAGGAAAAATAAAAAAAATTATCTCTTGTGATAGAAATTCATATCTTCTTATTAACAGCTGCCTTCCAAGCCCACAACTCCCAGGTTCTGGGAACCATCATTCCATCCTCTGATTCAGTGACTATAACTTTTTAAGGATCTGTATGTGAATGAAATCATATCGTGTTCTGCATCTGCCCCACTTAAAATCATACCATCCAAGGTCATACATTTTTGCACACATGACAGGGTTCCCTTATTTTTATGGTTGAGAAATACTCTGTTTTGTGTGTATAACATATATTTTATTCACTTGTTGACTTTAGTCTCTTGGTTATCTTCATATAGTGGTTATTATAAATAATGTCACAATGAACATGGGACAATAGATATCTCTCTAATACATTTACTTTGGGACTGTTTGATCATATTATCTTTCTTGTTTCTACTTTCTGAGAAAACTTCATAATATTTTCCACTGTGTCTACATTACTTTCCATTCTTCCCAACAGTTCACAAGGGTTTCAGTTTCTGTTTCTCCCCGACACTAGTCAAATGCCCTGTCCCTGACCTATACTTCACACCCATTCTTACATATCGTGAATATAAACTCTTTATCAAGTACACAGTTCATAAATATTTTCTTCTGTCATGGCTTGCTTTTTCATTTTGTTGATGGTTTCCTTTGTTGTGCAGAATCTTTTTAAATTTTTCTTCTATTTTTGAGATTTATCTCTTCCCTTTATTTCCTATGAATGATCTCATCTTCCTCTTCATTCTCCTTTTCACATTAATGACCATTTTCAATATTATATAGATACATGTATATACTTATATATTCCAAAATATAACCTGATTCATCTGTATAATATTACTAATATGTATGTTTTCAGGTCTGAGCAGTTGCTAATGTGTAATGAATTGGTGTGTACTTCCCTGGAGAAAATTGTTTCTCCTACTCCAGCATTCCTTAGTTGCCTATAGTTTTTTGTGTAGGGTTGTCTACTTGGGCATGTCTATTGTTGTCCTCATTTAGCTCATGTTTAGGTAGTCATGGTGAGACTTTATGAGTGTAGCTTCTGATGTTACTAGGAGACAGTCTCACAGAAATCTTCTAGTTCCTCTGGCTCTTAAAATCTTTCTGCCCTTTCTTGTGCAATGTTCCCTGAGCTTTAGATGTGGGAATTGTTTTTTAGATATATCCACTGGTACTTGGATCCACAACTCTAGATTTTGGTTGGTTGTGATTTTCTGTACCATCTCTATCATTTTCAAGCAGAAGTTTTTTATAAGGGTTGAAAATACACTTATTTGTGGCTATAAGGATAGCTATAAGGATTGTACTGGTTTAGTAAAGTGGTGCTTGTAAGTTCTTTTCCAAATCCATGAGTTCTTTAGTCCTGGGTAATTGGTTAGGTTTCTAATAACAGGCCTGATTTCTCTCTTTTGAGTGGGTCTTAAATCCAATTACAGAGCTGTTGGATACCTCCAAGGTATGTGTGCCACTACTGAAGAAATAGTGTTATCATGTAATGTTGGTCATTGTTATGGTTCATAGGTGTCATTACTGGGTAGATTTGTTTCTCACTACTTTGGAAGATTGCATGGTGCCTTATGGTACCATGAAAGCTAATCGTCAGGGAGGACCCATCCAGATCTGTTCCAAAATTTTTAGTTGATGTCTAAATGTTTACAGAGGCATCTCCAACATGAGTGATGACTCACAAAAGCTGTGCTGCAGGAGCTCTGTGAACAGTTTGCAGGCAGCTGATTGATACAAGAAATCTCAGCTTGGCTGTTTAGAGTCTCCACTTGCAATGGTTTACTTATCTATATAAATATGGACAGGGCCTTCCATAATTTTTCATGTCTTTACTTTCTCACACATGATTTCTATGTGTTATACAAAAAAGTGTTTGTGTCTTAAGCAATAGAGATTTATAATCCAATTCTGGTAGAAAACAAAGGTCAATGGATATGATCTATATTCTACATTTGAATTGTATTTTGGGGGGAATTCTTTAAACCAGGCTGTTGATGAGACTCACCTGGAAGCATTTGCCCATGCAATATTTGAGTTTTCTCTTAACTATGAATTCACTGCTTTGACAGCAGGACAATGTATTCACCATTGTTAAAAGGTTGACATGATTCTACCATACATTTATTTAAAAACATTTAATAACCTATGCCCATATCGAAATGTCATTGTTAACTCATTTTTCCTCATTGATTCTCTTTTCCTGTTACATCTAGTTCATTTGGAAAGATTTATCTATCTTCCCTTTGCTAGAATAAATGAGCAGTTTCATTCTTTTAGTACTTATGAGTTTATGAGGACACATTGTCCCCGTGTGTCTCCAGCCAAGAAAAGATCTACTGAGAAGGATTTGATAGGCTTCACTCATGACCTGCTTTACAACCTCCAGGGAGAATGCAGGATGCCTCCGTGCCTTATATTCCCTATGCAATCCTCTTAGCCCATTGGGTTCATTGCTCTTAGAGAAATTGGAGTCTTCGATGGAAGGTTCTGATTGAGGAAATAAAAGTGAACATTGGATGAACAAAACAGCCACAGTCTCTGAACTGTTGTCCTTAAACCAAATATCGCTCTGTGTGAGTTAGGTCAAGTGGGGCTCCCAGTGAGACAGCCTTGTGTGAGGGCTTCTCCAGGTTAGTGTCCTTCCTAAAATAATGAAACTGGAGGTTTTTTTTTTTTGAAACTACAGATTTAAATGTCTCCTTTTCCTCCCCTTCATTGTCTCTCTCACACACACATTAACCGATTTTCTCTGTTAGTATTTCTCCACTTTACTTTGCTATCATCTATCTATCTATCTATCTATCTATCTATCTATCTATCTACTTATCTATTTTTAACCTTGGGTGGTCTGTGATTATATTTTATGATCTTCTTGAGTCATATTTTAGAAACAGATAAAAAGAGAATATTATTTTAATTAGGAATGTGGCTGAATGGAACTGTTTCCACACAACCAAGAAACTCTGTCAGAGTGATCCCTGGTTGTTCTTATTTGCTGTCCTAGGTACTGTGTTTACCTACATTCCAAAGGTTTCTTGTGTATCTTTCATGAAATGTTGGTCTTCTCAACATTTTGCCTTGTCATTTCTTGTTTTTTTCTGGTGAGTACATTTTCCTGTCCCGGATGAGAACCTTAAGCATATTCTAGAAAATTCAAGAAGGTAAAAACTCTGAAAAACCACAAAATGAATGAGCTTGTCATAGTGGTGTTGTAGGCATTAAATGGTTTTGTTACAAATGCCTCTAAAATTACAGCAGTGGATTGCTTCTTCATACAGTTCACACTGGAGAAGTCTGCAGAGAGCAGTGGATTAGAATGGGTGCTTAGACTTCCAGTCTCTGCTAATTTGTACTCCAGATTGCCAGCTACGTTCTATTGGTAAACGTAAAGTCTGGGAAACAGTATTGTCTTTAAATATGCCATTCTTTGAAACCCATTTTATTTGACAGCCNAAGGCCCTCTAAGTCAAGGCCTGTGTTAGGGGGTGTTTTATCCTCAGTCAAGTTCAAGACTGGCTGTGAACATCAAAGTGATGATTTGTGAAACATTACCTAGACCCTTGAAATTACAGTTGATTAAGTTTTTCCAACTTAAGTGAATACATGGAAGATATTTTGAAATCTGAGCCAGGGTATTTCACTTAACATTTGTATAAAGTTAATGAACCCAGATATATTAACAAATGTAACATGATACTTTTATGTAGGAGAGTAGTATATAGTACTACTTTTCACAGAGCTATATATATTTGGAAATTAAAATTGTCTAGATTTGCTTGTATTTTTAGTTAATTTTTTTACTACTGCCACAAAGTCCTAGTTTATTACTTACAGCTGGTTAAGTCTCATGATGACTAGCTGTAACATTTGTAGGCAGTCTCAGAGCAAGGGGTAAGGTTTGCTGGAGTTCTGGTTAGAAGTGTAATATGATGGACCATCTCATCTTGGAACTGTCCTAAGGCATGTGAGGTCCAAAGCTGATCATTGAGTGGTGTTTATCAGCTCAAGGACATCATTATGTACTGGGTAAAGTCATTGCTGTAGGGCCCCATCTTTCTTCTGGAGACTTCAGAGATTGTTGTTGGAAAGATTTTATTTTTCCCTGTGAAAAACTTGAACATTATTTATATCAAAATGAAAAATTTAAATTTTAAGATGACATGACATGTGAAGAAGGACTTCAAGGGATCAAGAATAAGAATAGAGAAATAAATCTTGACAACAGTGGTCCCTAGATTATTAGTTTTCTTCTGTCCCAGTTGGCTCTTCTGATATGAGACAAAATCTACAAATTTTTCCTTTTAGCAACATCCTTGGGTTTAGAGCAGGAGAGAGCCACATTCCAACTCCAAAGCGACCTTGATTTACAATTGAGTCGGGACCACAACTTTTCTAGAGTTAAAGAGATATTGATGTTAGGCAGTGAGATATTACCCTGTAGAGTATATTCGTATAAATAGACCCTTTTCTTCTGTTTTAGACATTTAGGTGTTCAAGGCCTTTTGATTTCTTGAAGATGTGTATTTCTATTAAAAACAGAACCTTGCCCCGACCCTTGTTTGTTGAGTTTTCTTTACAACTTTTAGAATTGTCATATCAGTAGATGAGCTATCACTTCTCCTCATCAAAGGGTTTCTCCTGTTCAAATAGAGTTTTTATTAATTTTGTTGATATTCATAGCTTTTCTTCTACTGCAGAAACAAAAGCAAAACAACTTCCCCAATGTAGGACATATCCTGGCTTCCATTCTGAGGTCAACATATCTTTGAAGTAAACCAGTTGGTTTAGCTCAGGAGTTTTTTCTATTGTCCAATGTCTTTCCACAGCTGTTGTTCCTTTCTCATCAGCATTAAGAAAATTCAAGATTAATAAAGCATTATGTAATCTATTTCTAGGAGTCATTGTTACCTGTTTTTGTTTATTTAGCATATCCTTTAAAGTTCAATTGGATCTTTATATGACTGCTTGGCCTGTGCGATTGTGTGGTATACCTGTAATATGCTTTATATTGTAATAGACAATCTGTTTCATTTTACTAGAGACATATGCTGGAACATTGTCAGTCTTAATTTGTACTGGTATTCCCATGATGGCCATAACTTCTAATAGGTATGTAATTACAGAAGTAGCCTTTTCAGAATTCATAGGAGTTGCCTATTGAAATCCTGAATAGATATCAATGGTGTGGTGTACATATTTTAATTTTCCAAATTTTGCAGAATGGAACATATCCATCTGCCAAATTTCATTTCTTTGTATACCTTTTGGATTACTTCCTATAGATAATGGTTATAGAAGGAATATGTAGGACATTTTTTTTTAACCATTTCCTTGGCTTGTTGCAAAGTGATGGAAAAGTCCCTTTTCAAACCTTTGCTATTTATATGGTGTTTCTTATGAAATTCTGAGGCCTCCAGTACGTTTCCTATTAATAACTAATCAATCTTGTCATTACCTTGTGCTAGAGGACCTGGCAGACCCATATGGGATCTGATGTGATATATATATATATATATATATATATATATATATCTGACGTGATATATATATATATATATAGTGTTCCTTATTTCTGATGATTTCTTTCAATTGTATAAATAGTGAAGTTAATTCTGTTTTATCAGGAATAAATTCAGCAGTTTCAATATGTGAAACAACTCTCTGCATATTGAGAGTCAGTAACTATATTGAGAGGTGCTGTGAAGTCCATTAGTAAGTACTATAAGAATGGCATACAATTTGGACTTTTGTACATAATTATAAGGCCTTTGAACCGCTTTACTTAAATCTCCTGATTTATATCCTACCTTTCCTCATTTATGTGCATCAGTATAGAATATGTGGATTCCAGAGATTGGTTTTTACCATACAGTATGAAGAATGACCCAATTGGTTATTTTTATGAATTCTATTCTCTGGCGTTTGGGATAACAGTTGTTAATCTTTCCCAAAAATTCCTGCAAGCTCTTTGTCAATATTCATTCTCTTTCCATAAAGAGGAGATTTCCTCATTAGTTAAAGGTACTACAATTTATGCTGGGTCCATTCCTGTCAATTGACGAAGTCTTAATTTTCCTTTTAAAATCAAATCTGAGATCATTTCCACATATTTCTTACTTGCTTCATCAAATCCCTGTAGGGTAATGGCTGGAGGGTAATATGACCAGAATGCAGTTAAGCTCTGGATTCACAGGATCCATGTGTGCCTCTTGTATTTTCTTTTCTACTAGAACCAATTCTAGTAGAACTAGAACTACTTCTCAGCTTCAGCCGATAATTCTCTTGGAATATTTAAGTACTTGTCCCCTTTTAGGGTATTGGCCAAATTTTTTAGTCCATCTTTAGGTATTTCAATGATAGTCTGTAAGTTGTAAATGCTTCCCAACAATCTTTGAAACCCATTGAGAGTCCACAGTTGATCTCTCCTGATTTGTAGATCTGTCTTATATTCTAAGTAATTAATAGAATCTCCTCTTTGTATTTTTTCAGGAGCAATTTGTAATCCCCAACAAGGCCAAACTTTCTTTACTTCTTCAAATATGCTTTCTAAAGTATCTAACTTTAGAAATTATAGATTGTGGAAATTGTACACAAAATATTTCCAACAGTTTTTGTATTAAATACTGGTAGAGCGTGGGGTTATTTAACATTCCCTGTTGGAGAACCTTCCATTGATATCTCTTGACTGGTTGGGAATTATAAGTAGGTACTGTGAAGGCAAATTTTTCTCTATCTTTTACTTGTAGAGGTATGGTTAAAAAAAACCAGTCTTTTAAGTCAATAGCTATACTATGCCATTCTTTAGGTAACAGACAGGGTAAGGGCATCCCATTCTCTAGGGAGCCCATATGCTGAATTACTTTATTTATGGCTCTCAAAGCTGTCAGTGTTCTCCATATTCCAGATTTCTTTTTAATAACAAATACAGGAGAATTCCAAGGGCTGGTATATTTTTCAATATGTAGAACATTTAACTGCTCCTGAATCAGCTATTCTAAGGCTTGTAGTTTCTGTTGTGTCATAGGCCATTGCCCATCCCAGACAGGTTTAACAGTTAGCCATTTTAAAGGTAGGGCCATTGGTACCTCGGAAAGTTCAATGGCTGTTGTGCTCTATTTAAATATAGCCTGACTTTTTGGAGCCCAGTGCTTGTGGTGGGACACCTGGTGCAGGCTAGGTGCAGGGAGGAGGGTCTTGTCCTACCTTGGCTGAGAGTGCCAGACTCTGGGGACTCACCATGGGGTACCTTGTATTGGAGCAGGTGGGAGTGGGGGTGGGTTGAGGGGGAGAGCTGGCGGGGCAGGAGGAGGGAGGAGAGGGGGATCTGAGGTTGGTATGTAAAAAGAGTAGATCTTTTTAATAATAAAAAAATAAATAAACAAATAAAAGGAAAAAAAGTACAGACTGAATTGTTGGTGGCTTTTTTTTTTTTTAATTCCCAGAAGCATGAATTGGTCTATGGTCTGCATCTAAGATTGGAGGAATATTAATCTGGTTATTCCATTGCTGTAACAGATCATGGACCCATAGAATCGGTGCTAAATTAGNGACATATGGCCTCAGCCTTCTTCTCTGTGCCTCTGGCCCTGTGCATTCAATCCATATTGTGCTTTGTTTTACCTGAGACAGGGTTCCAGTCCATATAAATTGAACATCTAACTCCTGAAGAGACCAATTTGGATGCCATGATTCTGGTGTAATGCACCTGTGTCCACTAAGCCTTCAAGTATAAGGTTATTTATTCATAACTTAGTTTTGGTCTTTGTTCATTTATGGAAGTCTGCCAAAATATTTGTTTTATGGTGTTTCTTGGAATTTTTTTATTAATCTATCAAAGCTGTTCTATCATTCAGTGCAATATGGTTTTTTTTATGTTGGGCACTGGATTATTTAATTTTCCTGGGGAGAAGTGACTACAAATGACTGGACCATGTTCAATTTAGTGGCCTGCGAGAGGCCCCTCAAAGCATTTCCTGATTGTAAAGGGTTTCCTTGTATGTCTCTTGTTGATCTGCACTCATTTGTCCAATGTTGGCCTACACTGCATCTTCTGCATAATCCAGAAGGTTGGAGTTGTCTTCTTGAAACTGAGTTACCTCCTTGAGTATATAATTATATATATATAATTATATATATACATGTGTATATATATATACATATATAAATATATATATATAAAATCTATTTTACCTGAAATTTTCATGATTTTCATCTATTTTACCTGAAATTTTCTATTTATTTTACCTGAAATTTTGATGACTTCATTTTTCTTTGCAGACAAATCATACTTTATTGTTTATATGTACTCCATATTTACTATCCATTCATTAGTCAAGGGACATCTAGGTTAATTCCATTTTCTTTTGTGACTAAAGTAACAATAAACATGGAATTGTATGTATCTCTGTAGTTAGATATAAAGTCCTTTGAGGATATCCCAGGAGTCTTACAGCTGGGCTACATAATAAATCCATTTAAATTTTTATTTTAAGAATCTTCCAGAATTATGTCAGGGTGGCTGAACTAGTTTATACTCCCACGTAGTGTGTATGGGTCCCATTTGCCAATGTCACACCAGCATTTGTTGTCATTTGTCTGATAATGGCCATTGTGACTAGAGTGAGATAGAATCTTAATATAGTTTTACTCTCCATTTTCTGATGGCTAAGAATGTTAAACACTTTTTAGGTGTTTACTAAACATTTGTATTTCATCTTTTCACAATTTATTTTTTGCTTATTTCCATAATCACTTTCAAGTTGGGTTGTTTTCTTTGTGTTTAGTTTTTTAAGTTCTTTTTCTGTTCTAGGTATGACTTCTCTGTCAAGTATATAGTTGGCAATGATGTCATCACATTCTTTCAGTCGCTTCACTGAATTGACCTTTACCTTTGCTGTGCAGTTAGTGGTATACTAAAAAGAGGATAAAGATATGTACCCAGATATCATAAACCAGGCCAGCCTCTGGTCATTGAGAGGTGTAACATAAGAGGAGTGGGTGTAGAAAAAGAGACAGGAATAAAAGAAGGAAAAACAAGAAGTGAGAGCGAAATTTTAAAAGCTATTAGCAGTAGGGGGCAGTATTGGTCTTCTACATTGATTTCCTGTAGTATGCTGATAATACATATTTGTTTTGGTGAGGAAGAGAGCAGAGTGAAGGTGTAAGATAATGAAATCACTGGCAGATAAATAACAGCTGTAGAGGAAAAGAGAAGTTTGGGGATATAAGGACATGTGATCATTTGAATGTTACCTTGTCACTTAGGTCTGTTTCTTCATTTCTCTAATCCTGGTTTGAGCTATCCTCTGTGTTGACTTTCACTAGTTCAGCTTCCCCTGCTTGTAGACTTTTCTTGACTCTGCTCTGTAAGCTGTAGATAGTCAATACAAACTCTGTCCTAATGCAGTCTCTGCATTCCCACAGGGTTGGAGGAGTGGGTAGTTGTGTGGTACCCAAATCACAGTTTAGAGCTCTTGCTTAGCTTATGCAGTGTTGCTTTCTCCACTGGGGTGCTGAAGGTGGCCCTGGCTGCAGTCCCTGGGAAGTCTCCTATCAAATTTCTTCTGAAACAGCTATTTCAGATTTTTCTGATAGGATTTTCCCAGAGTCTGCACCTGTGGTAGTTGTTTTGGTTGCAATTGGAGCAGGAAGTCCAGTCTCATGATAGAGGACGTTCATGGGTCTGATGGCAGAAGAGGTTTGTTGGGCCCTTGATCAAGTCAATTGGAAGACTGAAGAAGTAGCTGCAGGAGTGATGAGATATTGTTTTTATAAAGTTAAATGTCTTTAATTCTTTGAGATTTTCATGCAATTCAATTTGAACATATTTATCCCCCAACTCCTCCCAGATTCCCCTACCTCTTTACCTACCCAACTTCATCATTTCCTGCCTCTCTCCTTTACACCTTCTCTCTCTTGCTCCCTCTCTCCATCCCTCCTTCCCTACCTTGCTCCTGCTCTCCTGCCCTTCCTTCCTCCCTCTCTTCTTTCCTTCTGTGTTCCATCCTTCCTTACCTCATCAAGTCTGCAAGTCTGGTTTGTGTTGTAAATGCCTCCTGGGTGTGGATCCTGCCCTGGAGTGTGGTAAGTATAACAGAAGTCAAATTATTTCTATTTGCAGATAACATGATCTTATGCAGAAGATGTCTCAAAACTGCCACCAGAAAAATTCTAGAAACAACCTTTTCAGCAAAGTGTCAGGATACAAAATCAACTGATAATAATTAGTAGCTTTTCTATATACCACCAACAAACACACTAAGAAAGAGACGATGGACACATGCCCATCTTCTAGATTTTAAGTAACTCTTCCTTTGAAAATCAATTTTATCTCATAATGCTCTGTAAGGGCTTTGTTTATTCTTTAACCTTACATGTCCTTTACATATAAATTATAGTTTCTGGTTTTGTGTTTTTTGGGATTTCTTTGTCTGAGAATGTGTGTGTGTGTCTATATGTTTCTTGAGCTTGTTCTTTGTCTCTTTTTGTCTGTTTCTTTATTTGTTTTATCCTATTCTGTTATTTTGCTTTATTATTCCTAATTTTATTTTATCAACATATTTTTTAGATGCCTGATTGTATCCTAACAAGAGAGGGAAAGAAAGGGTGTGGATTCAGTTGACTGGGGAAGTGAGGAGGCTCTAAGAAGAAGGAAAATCATAATCAGAAGAAATTGGATTAAAATTTTACTATCAGTTTAAGAAAATCAAGATTACCCTCAAACTAAGTGATAGAAATACATCTCTGAGTCTTATTCTTTTATATATTTAAAGCAATGGTCTATTTTAATGTACTAGATATAATGAAATATAGACTATCAGTCAGTGTTTATTTCCAGATATACTCAGGAAAAATGAAAGGAATTGATGGAAAGCACAGCAGTACGAAACCGTGCCCCAGGCAGTGTGAACCTATTCCTCGAGTCTATAGTTGCAGAACAGTTGGAGAGAAGCAATTAGTAAACCTTAACAGGGCAACTTTCCCCTCAGCCTGTGCTCTCCTCTGCTCTGTACTTTTGAATTCTATTTTGGGGGAGTTTCCTTAAACAAAGCTGTTGATGAGAATCACCTGGAAGCATTTGCCCATGCAATGTTTGGGTTTTCTCTTAACTATGAATTCACTGCTTTGACAGCAGGACAATGTATTCACAATTATTGGAAGGTTGACATGATTCTACCATACATTTATTTAAGAACATTTAATAACCTATGCCCATATCGAAATGTCATTGTCAACTCATTTTTCCTCACTGATTCTCTTTTCCTCTTACAACTAGTTCTTTTGGAAAGATTTATCTATCTTCCCTTTCCTAGAATAAATGAACACTTTCATTCTTTTAGTACTTATGAGTTCACGAGGACAAATTGTCCCCGTGTGTCTCCAGCCAAGAAAAGATCTGAAGAGAAGGATTTGATAAGCTTCACTCATAATCTGCTTTACAACCTCCAGGGAGAGTGCACGATGCCTCCATATCTTATCTTTCCTGTGCAANCCTCTTAGCCCATAGAGTTCATCGCTCATAGATAAGTTGGAGACTTCGCTCGAAGGTTCTGATTGAGGAAATAAAAGTGAACATTGGATGAATAAAACAGCCACAGTCTCTGAACTGTTGTNCTTAAACCAAATATCTCTCTGTGTGAGGTAGGTCAAGTGGGGCTCCCAGTGAGACAGCCTTGTGTGAGGGCTTCTCCAGGTTAGTGTCCTTCCTAAAATAATGGAGGCTTTTTTAAAAAGAAAACACAGATTTAAATGTCTCCCTTTGCTTCACGGCTCTTTCT
>LZPO01108523.1:11617-32267 GCA_001675575.1 Neotoma lepida
AAAAAATTGCAGAAGCCAGGTGTGATAACACACAGCACATCTTTTGTCCTAGCACTGAGACCAAGTAGGTGGATCCCTGAGTTCAAGGTCAGCCACCAAGCTACATAGCAAGATACTGTCTCAAAAATAAGCAGATAATAAAAATCACTAAAATACATTATACATCATGATTTTTAAGAAACGGGGAACATACTCAGTGGAGGCACACCAGAATGACAGGAGGTAGTGCTTCTCCAAAACACCATCTCAGGAACCCAGNCCAGCCCACAGTGCCTTTGCATGGCTAATATCCATAGTTACCTACTGTATTTATTAGCTGTTTCTTCTAAAGCTCAAATCTTCCAGACTCCAAGGTGAACTTGACATTTTTGTGGTCACACAAAAAGTTAACATGAAAAACATGCTTCTAACAATTTCACTCCAAAAATGTTAAATGGGACTGAATTGTTCAGAAAAAGGATGTTAAAACAATGCTTGAGCTAGATCTTCTCATTCCTAGAGCACTCTCTGTACTCCTCACTGTTACTTAATTTCACAGAATACAAAACAGAGCCAGATAACTTCCCAGCACGTGTTCCCAATGAGACTTCCAACTTCTTGAGAGTTAAGGATCCTGGCAATTGTACTTCAGCTAATAAGCTCTATGATGTATAGACAGCAAGGGTGCTTTAAGAAAAGACTCACAAGCTGAATGGGTGCTCATATTAAGAGGATTTTAAATTTACCATTCTAAATCACTACCTAAAAACTTACTTCATACATCAGGCTAATGAGCCACTATCAAAATAAATCTTCTTAATGATATTTTACCTCTTACCGCCCTCAGGAATTGTTTTCCTTTTCTTATTGAAGCTAATTTGATTGGTGATTATTAACCAAAACAGACTGTTTCGAGTAAAAATGGAAGAAAATGTACACAACGCTTACTTTAGGAATCTTTGAGAACTAGGAGAAAGAAGAGCAGTAACTGCTCTAAGACATATGTCTCAAAATAAGAAGGATGCCATTAATCTGGAGGGGGGGCAGCTAAAAAAAATTGAATCGGGAAGATATAATAGAAACACTTAACACTTAAGACTCCTGTAAGTATGTTACCATAAGTTAGGTAACACCACCTGGAGGGAAGTCGCAGACAAGGTGACCAAGCAGTCTTCTCACACATTCTTCCTTCTGGTCAAATGTCAGCTATTCAGATCAAGAATGCTTACTTTCCTGCTACCCACAAAATCCAAGCAAGCTTATCAATTTGCTCACAGGTCTCCAAACTGTACACTTCAGCTCTAGGATGAACTGGCCAACTGCAAGGAAAATCAACACAAACTTTCAAGTTACCCTAAGAGAAACCCCACTCACAGGCTCCATTTTGCTCCTCAAGGGAAGCGAGAAATGATGCAATTATGATCTCAGAAATAAAAAATACATATAAAAAAAGTCTTCTGAAAAGTACATTCCAAACACAAAATGATTTCAGGGATCATTCTAGTTTTTTCGTGCACAGTTACACGTAAGTGCTCCCCACACTCCACTAAATCAAAATCTCAGACCAAGGCTATTGACAAATCCATGGTGGCAACACTAGATACATCCGAGGAAAGACATGAGATGAATAAACAGGAATCAGTCGAAAACACCGCCAACAAACAAAGCGCTTAGAGGGTCTAAAGCAATTAGTCAAAAAAGTCAGGTAGCCTGGTAAAGATGGCTATCAACTAGTCTTCCAAGCAGAGTTAAGGTAGGATGGAGTGTCCAATTCATATGTAAATAGATTCTGAGACCTTAGCCTAGCTTGCTGTTACCATACACAAAGATACGAAGGCACAGATCGTACTTTACAACAACAACAAAAGTTAACGTTTTAGAGTTTAAAAAAAACAAACACCGGCGATCAATTTACTTGTAAACAAGCACTGCGTTAACCAAACAAACCAGACCAGCTGGCCACAATTTAAAACTTAAGGTCTAGGGATTCGGGTGGGTAAAAAGCAGTGACTGGAAGAGTCTGGCCAGAGAACAAACACGGACAATACCAACTAAAAAGAAGATGAAAGATTTGAGATGGAACTCTGTTTTGAGAAGGTCTCGATACTGATCAACTCCCTGAGCAGTTAAAAAGTGAATGAGACGACGAGGGCACAGGCAGCCACCGGTAAGTTGGAAAGTGCCTGGGGAGCTTAGAAGGGCCGGAGACCCGAGCAGTCCTCACCGCTGGCCCCCGGGGTCTGCACGGCTTCGCCTCCCGCTGATAGCTGCCCGCGACCTGCAGCGGCCAGGGTCGCTGCTCCACCGGGGCTGGGGCCCGAGGGCACCGCGCTCCCAAACCTTTTGACTCGCCCTCCTCCTGCGCCGCCAAGAGGGACTCCATTTCCTGAGGAGGGGACTGCGGCGGCCCGTCCTCTGGCTCGGCCTCGGCCAGCGACCACCTGGCGCCAGGAAGCGTCCATCCCTGCAGAGGAAAGAGAAAGAAGGAGCGTGAGAGGGGGGGTCCGAGGCTGCGGGTGGCTGCCGAGCAACCGCGAGGTCGGGGCTGGGTGCAGACGGACCCCGCGACACCGAGACTGGGTCTGGGGAGGTCGCGGCCCTGTGTCTTCCGAAGGCGAGCCCCCGCCAAAGCCGGGCTGGAGCGACGGACGACGAGGAAGAGGGCTAGGGAAAGAAATGGACCGCGGAGCCAGGAGGACCCCCACCCGGGACAGAAAGCGCCGGGCCACGGGAAATCCTCCTCGGCCGCAGGAGAAGTGCGGTGGGCAGNGAAGCGAGCACTGACCCTGCGGCCGCCGCCGGGAACCAACTGCTGGGATGGACCACGCCGAAAGCTACGTCTCCTTACCGACGGCGCCCACCGCCAGCGACTACAACTCCCAGAAGCCTCCGCCCGCAGACCGCAGAATGCGTGGCAGCGCCGCCGCTCCCTTACCCGGAAGCGGCGAAGGAATCCTTAGCGCGCATGCGCCCACNGGGTTCTTCCCAGCCTTTGGGAACTATATTTCCCAGCGTGCTCTGGGGCTCGTGAAACGCGAACCCCTTCACTGGTGAGCGCGCCAGGAGCATGCTCTTGACCCATCCATTGGCAAATGCTCTCCGGACATCCGCGGGGTGTCAGCGTTCAGTCAGAGAGGGCTCAGGTGACCTAAGGTTGTTTTCGCCATAGTCTTGCTGCTTGGAGGTAGCGGGAAGANTCTCATCCGGGAAGTTCTTACAAAGAAACTACTGTGTCGCCGTGGGAAACTAGGTCAGGAAAGCTCCTGGAGCATTGCAGGAAGGTGACTTGTTGAGAAAGCTCCCTTCTCAACGCCCAAAGAAATCCAACCCCTGTTATTACTGTTTTTTACAGTTTAACGAGCTTTCCCCCTGGAGATGTCTTATTTTACCTTCGAGACTGCTCCCTCAAGTATGTTTCATGAAGAGATAAAATAACTGAGAGCCAAGAGCTAATCTTTAGACTGCACTGAGTATACAGTAACATGTATAGATTACAGAAATTTGTTTAGTGGTCTCTCTGGGACTGAGCAGAATTTTGGTTGATATTTGGGATTATACAATCGTTAAATTACTCTCCAACTTAATTCCCCAGCATAAACATCTAATAAATGCCGTTTAATGTGGCCAGTAGTGTACAAAACATTTACACATATATGCTGTACTTACATATATGTATATACATATTTAAATTTTTCATATATCATATGCCAAGATGAATCACAAGGATATATTTAAAAGTACATATTAAAGTCTATTACAATAGTTNTATGTAGTTCCNTTTTTCATGTACTTATTAAACAAGTGTGAGAAGGCAGATTAGCNCTCCCTTCTGGTGGAATTAAGACTTCATCTGTGAAGATTAGTTATCTTGGGTGTGGAAATGTTCTGTCCTGATAAGAGGAGTAATTTCACNGGCATGTACAGACATAANAACTCACCAATTATGTATTTGTGACTTGCACCNTTTAGATGTGCATTATTCCTCTATTTTTAAAANTACTCCAAAATAAGTCTGGANAAATAATATATCTTGATATGCCTGTTGTCCAGCCATTTGATNATGCAATTTAACTGAAATACTGACATATTGTCCTTATTGTGATTGGTTTTGTCAGAGGATCTAAACTCTTCAAATGTATTTTTCTTTTACAAAATGTACATCTTTAAACACTGCCAGTTATGAATGTGTTGCCTCTCTTCACAATCAGATATNTATGTCCCATAATCCTGACTCCTGTAAGCATCCTGAGCACTCCAAAAGCTTTCTTCCTGCTGGCTCTGTAGACTGGCTATGTACAGAACAGATCATCCACCTCCTCTGCTATCCCTTGTGCAGAACTATACCCCTTTCTGATAAGATCTGAATTCCAGTGTTGGAAAGGGACACTTTGTGTTTCCCTTGGTAGTCTCCTTCAACCTTCCAATACAATATACAGCATCTGGAGACTCATTACAACTCAGTGGTAGAGTACCTCCCTGGTTTGCAGGAGGCCTCATACTGATAGACCACCAGCACCACAATAAAACAAGAGAGCAAAATAAAGCAACTTCCTTATGATCATTCCTTTATCAGAATTTTGAAATTCTTTATATTAAACTTAACCCACTAGGTGTTTTCTAGTCCCATTTGCTACAATGATAAAGACACTAGNTGCATTACATCAATGTCCTTTCAAATCCCAATGCAGCCCAATGAAACCAGGGGCAGGGAAGAACATGTTGTGAAAGAAATAAAAGATAAATATGTGTCTTAGTCACTGTTCTTGTTGTTGCTGTGAAGAGACACCATGACCAAGGCAACTCTTATAAGAGAAAGCATTAATTAAACTGGCTTACAGTTTCAGGGGTTTAGTTTATTATCATCCTGTTGGGGAGTATGGCAACATGCATCCAGACACTGGAGTTGTAGCTGNGAGCTACATCCTCATCTCTAGGCAGAGAGGCTGAGAGAGATAGCTTNAGGCTGGTATGGGCTTCTGAAACCTCAGAGCCCACTCAAAGTAACTGAAAAGTCCCTAATTTCTAATACAGTGATCTCTAATGGTCCCAAAGATCGAATACAATGCACAGGAGATCTTCCTCTGGTTATGGTCACCTGAGAGCAGAGAACTGCAGTGTTCTGGTGCTCTGACTCTTTTCTCAGGGCTGTCTTAAAGGTATGACATCATTAGAGACGATAACTCCAAGTTTGGGATCGAGTATCTGGCTACTTGATTGTTCCTTTGAATAACCATGAACCCTTTTGGACCTGTGCCAGAACAACCAAAGAAGCAGCAGACATTCCAGTCTTCTCGCCCAGAGTTCAAATGTAGCAGAAACATTTGCCTTCTTCCTTTACTACTAAACTCCCAAGCCTTAATACTCTTGAGAACTGCTTAAATGTAACATCAAAAGATTCCTACATCATCTTGTGATATAAACACTGTAATACTCACATGCACATATATTGTCTTATCATTAAANCTGTTTTATTATGCTTCTATCAGTAAGAAGTTTCCCTCAACCCTTCCAGACTTATATTACCTCAAAGATGAGTATCCTTAAAGAGGCCTGAAGCTCTGCAAGACATTACCTAGTCACCAAATACATCACATTTGCTCTGGTTTTGTAATCAATTTCACTTTATTGCATACTAATTCTTCATAAAACTGTATCTCAAACACAGTGTACACAGTTACACTGAATACAATGCAAGTGGCTTGAAAGTGAGAGATACTGATTCAATTTTACAAAGATTATTACAGAAAAGAAGCATCCGTGAGAAAAATACCAGATCCTGACATAGACACGGTAATCAGTTCACGTCCTTGCACACTACCAATTGTGAAAATCCCAGGGGTAGATGATTCTTTAATTGTAGTACTGCACAATGGATTTATGTCATCCACTCACACACATTTTCCCTATAGAAAAATTTCCCAGATGAATNTTTTTTCTTCCGATGTTCAGTTGTCTCTGATCAAGTGCTCAAAAAGATTATGAGATGTGCATGTTTCTGCTGATGTCCAGCTTTTCAGTCCNGTGGAGACTCTGTGGTCTCACTTTCTCCTCCGAGTTCCTCAAGAGCTGAAAATTCTGTTTCGATAAGTGGTTTCAGAAATTTCTCGACCTTGGTTAATCTTTGCTTGAGTTTCTGCTGCATAGACTCATATTCAGCCAAGATGCGGGCAAATCGTGTTTGCAGGAGGTCAACTGACCCCTCCATTCTCGTGACCTTCTCTTCCAGGTCTTTGGGGTCACTGCCCAGATTTGCAATGTTGATATCCAGTAGACCATCTTTCATTAAGATCTGCCTCCCTTTCTCCTCCAGCATAGTTTTGGCATCTGGGTACTCCGTAAGCGCTTCCATGAGGTCATCTTTCGAGAGGCAGAACAGGTCTGAGTAGCCAATGCTTTTAATATTGGCTGTTCTTCGGTTGCCAGCCTTGCTGCCTTTGATATTAAGAATGCTGATCTCACCGAAGTAGCTGCCATCGCTCAACACCACAAACTGTGTGATTCCATCATCTGCCACCACAGCAAGTTTGCCTTCTTTGATGATGTACATCTCTCGCCCAATGTCCCCCTTCTTGCATATATAATCTCCAGGACTGTACACCTGGGGTTGTAGTTTCAACACCAACTCCACCAACAGACCAGCTTCACAATCAGCAAAGATTCGAACCTTTTTTAACGTGTCTAAGTGGACGTTGATGGCAATTTCTGCCCTTAGTTTGTCAGGTAGGTATCTCAAGACTTCTTTCTCATCCACTGTTTTTTTGTTGGTCCACAGGTAGTCGAACCATTTAATAACCCTCTTTTCCATATCTTTGCTCACATTTCGGAAATTCATGTATTGTTTAATAGCATCGACTCTTGCTTGAAATTCCGCCCTAGCTGCATTCATATTGGAAATCATGGAACCTATGTTACCGACAATGGTGGCAAAAATTAAAACTCCGATTAAGAAATCAACCACCACAAAGACATACTCGGAATCCAGCACAGGAGGTGGAGTTTCACCAATGGTTGTCAAAGTCAGTGTAGACCAATAAAGGCTGTAGACATATTTTCTAGCCAAACGGCCAAACTCGGGATCATTAACATCAGGGTAGACCCATGTGTCATTCCCAAATCCAATAGCCTTCGAGATGGAGTAGTACACACAAGCATTCCAGTGGATAATAATGACAATGTACATGACGAGGTTTGAGATCCTAAAGATGTTTGGATAGTTGGTCCTCGTTTCTGTCCGCTGGAAGAACTCAAACATCCGAGAGATCCTTAACAGCCGGTTTAACCTAATTTCTGGATAATTCCACCCCATCTTGAGATACAGCAGATCAGTTGGTACCACTGACAGAACATCAAGTTTAAACTGCAAGTTTTCTTTATACTTCTCTATGAGTTTCAGCTTGTCTTTCACTAGCAATCCTTGTTCCAAATAGCCTACAATAGAAGAAGGAAAAGCCAGGTTGTTTCTGCTTGTTATACCACTGTGATTTTTTTCTATAGTAACTCTTAATCAGCTTTGTTTAGGGCAAAATAAGAATACTTTCCGATAAATATATCTTTAGTTATACAGTAACCCCTAAGATCAAACCTACATGTGCTTATAGAAGAGTCTGTTGTAGAAATAGAAAGATGATACTGTTTAGTGTAAAAGTAATATACAGATAGATAGGTAAGTAGGTAGATAGAGTGATTGATTAATTGATTNATTGATANATAATTTTACCCCCCAGGCAAAGTCATTTCTCTGATGAATTGCATTCATATTCTGCAGTATTATTATAAGTTACACATTTGGTTCCTGTCCTCAATTTCTGGCACACCACTGTTAAAATCCTTATGATTTCCTAAGAAACCAAAGTGCTAGCTGTATCTTTTGTTCTGATATTTGGTCTTGGCCTTAACTCCTGATGCAGAACTCCAGAGTGCTTTGAATTCCTTGGGCGGTAAGACTGTCTTTGTTCTGAGGCAACTCTTGGTAGGCTCCTAGATGAGACTGCTCACCAAAAACATATGTTTACAGGCTTAACATTTTCAACCTCNGTCCCTGCTTCCTCCAGGAATAGAGGTTCTGGAGAGGAACTTAGTATTCTGTTACCACTACATGATAAAGCCTTCCATAAAAATCATTGATTTTGGTGATGAGAGAGCAAGTGTATGGTGTTGGAAGGATGTCATAAGCCAATTCCGTGAGGACAAAAACTCCTTCCACATTTGTCCTCTGTACCTCTGCANCTGCCTGTTCATCTATACCTTTTTATCACATCCTTTATTAATAGAATAAACTAGCAAATGTGGTTTTTGGGGTTCAGTTAGCCATGCTAGCAAATAGCTGACCCTGAGGAGGGATTATGGGAACCCTAATGTATAGCTATTTGATCAGAAATGCAAGCTGGGTTGTGTGCCTGACATCTGAAGTCAGGAAGAGCCTTACAAGACCCAGCCCTTAACCTGTGGGGTCTCACTAACTCTAGTTAGTTTTAGAACCGATTAAATTGTAGCTAGTGTTGCAGATGCTCAACAACTCAGGCTACTCCTTGGGTAGCATCCTAGGCCTGCTCTTGGAAGTGTGGGTACCTGCCCTGTTATCTTTCTGTTCTGTATCATCATGCTTTTCACCTTCAGTGTGAAATATAAATATCTCCTCAGACTACATTTTCACTTCTTACTCTTGGCCTCCAGGCTGTCCTTAATCACCTAGGCTCTTCTCTTCTGTGCTGTTACTGTGGGCCTTGTGTGCAGAAGCCTTGTATGAGGAAGAGAGTTTTTTCTTCTCCTAGAGTGACTACCAAAGCTGCAAGCAAGCTCTGGCAACTGAGCACTGCACTGACATTTAGAGAGCAATATAATCAGACTTTCTCTGTCCCCCCCAGCCAGCTCCCAAATAACCACACGGAGACTTCTTAATTATAAAAGCTCAGCCAATAGCTTAGTCTTATTACTGACTAGCTCTTACAACTTAAATTAACCTATTTTTATCCATCTACATGTTGCCACATGACTCATGGCATTTACCTGTCCTCTTGCATGTCTTGCTCCCTCTTCATCTGGCTGGCAACTCCACCCTCCTTCTTCTTCCCAGAGTTCTCGCCGTCTGGCTCTCCTGCCTATACCTCCTCCTGCCTAGCTATTGGCCATTTAGGTCTTTATTAAACCAATGAGAGCAACAGATCTTCACAGTGTACATAAAGATTACTCCACACTAGAGAAACATTTTAGTGATTCTCAGAGGCTTCTATGTTGGGATAATGGTAGCATTTACAGTGGGGAGCAGTGTAAAAACAATAAGCTTTATACCTGCTTACTAAAAACACTGTAAGTAGAGAGGTAGTGGATGGTATTCCCTACTTAATGTTATACCACCATGAACTACAAAGTTTATGTTTCCTATAAAATCTCTATTAAGACTCTTTGGGAAAACAATGACACTTTTCTTTGTGCCCTTTTAAAGTATCTCCATATAAGGCAGCAATTGCCCTTTACCCACAGAGATTGACTAAATATTTCTGTTCTTTATTCTNCTGCCTCGCATAAATCCAATGAATAGAATAATGGAGGAAAACCACTAATCCACACTCAAAAGTTTACTGAGGGGGTTGGAGAGATGGCTCGGAGGATAACAGCACTGGCTGCTCTCCCAGAGGACCTGAGTTCAATCCTCAGCACCCAGATGGCAGCTCACAACTGTCTATAACTGCAGGCCTAGGGGATCTGACACCATCTTCTGGCCTTCTCAGGCACTGAATGCAAATGGTGCACAGAGATATGCAGGCAAAACACCCATATACATAAAATAAAAGTAAAGNTTAAAAAATTAAGGTGTCCTAGCAACATCTTTCTGGATCAGCTGGAGTGACCTAAGCCAATGAGTGGNAACATATCAGTCATGTTTTCAACTGAGGTTGTGAGTTTACCTTGAAGAATAGTTAGGTATGGAAATTTCATTAGATAAAATGAAAGATAAAATGTAGAGATAAAAGCAAGAAATTTCAGAAGACCCAAAGTAGATCACACGTACCTGTCCTTGTTCGTACAAACATATCGGCAAGGTAGACTATGTCTGATACATAATCAAAAATGAGCCAATATTCTAGGTAATCAGACTGGAGTTCATCAAAACATGCTCTATAAAAGAAAGAAATGTATAAATAAAATGATATGGAGACTAATTGAAATAAAAAGTCTCTGTGTATATTTTTTCATAACGAGACATGCAACACGCTAAGGCTAGAAGGGTCTTTAGAACACATTTAGTCAATCACAGTTTTTCAAAATCCTTCCTTCCGTGGTTATGATGCATTTCCTCACACTTCTGAATTCTATCATCTTTTCCATCAATACTAGTTGGGTTTGTATAGACATCAGGTAAGAATTAACTGGGTGTGGTTGCAGTTNTTTATTATTTATTATGTGATTTATTAAATCACAAAGTTTGTATTTCCTATCTGTNCCCAAAAAGTTTCAGGAAAAATGTTNCTACTGTTGAATATCTGAGATGCTTCTAAAAGAATACCAGCTCTTTTATTGTTGTCCATTATAGACTATTTTTTTTTCTGATAGGCCAAGAATTATAGTTCTCCCAATGTCCAAATTCCATNATCGAACAATCACAAGTTTGAAAGAATGCTTCTACTCCTGTTCTCATCCCCATCNTATCCCAGGACTGTCTGCCCAAGCACATTGTGAATCAAAGACATCCTGACCTCAGGAAAACACATTGAGAATGATTCAGCCACTTTTCCCAACAGGTAGCAGAGTAAAGAAGTTTGCCCCAAAGAGCCCTAGGTCAAAGTACGTTGGCTGTAGACTTCTAAGTGCTTTGATAAGCACAGAAAATATATATATATAAACCTTGCAATAATCATCGTCCAGTTGTACATCACAGGTAAAGTGATGCAAAACAGCCAGTTGTAGTATGTGTTTCCTGAAGGATCAATAACCACGACTTCTTTCTTCTCCCTAGCAACAATTAGAAAAAAAAGGAAAATTATTAAGAAACAAGAATATCTGTATTTATCATATCAAATATGGTTATATCTACCAACCATGACTAATGTAAGAGAAGATGGATCCCTTGACTTAAAAAGATTAGCTCAATAATTATATTCACCAGAAAAAAACTAGTTAGTGAGGGGTAAATAAACCGTTAAATCATCAGTCCTACATTGAACCATATGTTAGAATTTTATTAAAGTTCTATATTTACTACAATGATGGGGTGAGCTCTACACCCCAACCACTGAGTGCAAATAATGACAGAAATTACTGGAAACTATAGATTTCCCAACAATCCTTTGTAAGGTTAAGGGTGATAGAATGGTGACTTTGCCATCAATTCCCTTCCTTTCTCTGGAACCAAATGACCATGAACTACACTGTTTGGGGAAGGAGTGTAACTCAGTGACTCATCTGTAGAGATAGATGGACTGTGCAACATAATTTAGTATAGTGCTCTCTCAGACATTTTCAGGAATGGTCTTTGAGAGAGGCAGGAGAGAGCATAAAGAATAAAGGAATAAACCACATGATCAAACAGACATTTTTTTAACGTCCTGGTACCAAGCCTATATCTTTTAAGGATTTTTTTTCCTTACACAAGCTTCAGCAACTTTCTGAAGAGGCATGAATAATTGAATTATTTTTTGATAGGTTGCTTTGTATAAGTAAGTTCAGAGAACAAGTTCTCTTTGATTTTTTTTTCTTTAACAGTTTTGCAAATATGACTTTGCCTCACTCTCGTGAAATTCTAGATTTCAATTGTCTGCTTGAAAAGGAGTTCCTCTAGAGCCAGTGTTTGGAATGGATTTGTGCTGCCATCAAAAGCATCGTGGCTTTGGGATACTTGTCAGACAGTAGTGACTACTCCAAATGTTAATGCGATTATCAAGTTTTTATTGTGGTCTTTATAGACTGATGAGCTCCTAGGTACCCAGCGATCGTTAACCTGAATAAGTTTTTCCTCAGTGATGCTTTTGTGAGTGAGAATTTGCCAACACAGCAAAAATCCTTAATTAGAAAANTCATACTTGCTAATTTTAGGGAACCTAGAAGAAAGTTTTCAATCTCTTTTGACAGCANCTTATACAAAATGTTTGTTCTTAAGTATTTAAGGACAGTTGTCTTTCCCTNGGGCTCTTTCTATAAAGCTTTTTCTATGCCTTGGGAAATTTTATCTACATCTAAAACCCATTACAAGTTCATGTCTGTTTTTAATGCCAGTGAAAAATATTTACTCAAAAAAAAAAGAAAAATATTTACTCTTCTTTCTTATCTTTGCTTTTCTCCTCCTTTTTCTTCTCTTTTTCCTTTTCCTTCTTCTTCTTCTTCTTCTCTGGGTCCTTCTTATTTTCATTTTTATCATCTGCCTTGCTGGAAAAGTTGTGTATGTATTGTTACCATATGCAAATAACACACAGGTCAAAAAAAAAAAAACAAAAACAAAACCATACAGGGGCACTCATGCAAAGTATGCCTTACCTCTTCTTTTCCTTCTTCTTTTTCTTTTTTTCTTTTGGGTCCCTAAAGAAAAATAGCATCTGTCACACATTGCTTCCACTCCATTCTCTTTCTACTTTCCTCTCCATTGAGCAAGGATTCTCAGCCTTGCCTTCAAAGTCCTGCCGCAGCACTCAGAAACCAAAAGGGTGGCCAAAATCAAACAGGCACCCAGGCAGATAAACCAGACATGCCCAGGTTAACAGAAAACAAAAGTTGAAAAGGACAGAGTAAGTAAATTGTGTAAAAAAAATTCACTTAAGAAATAACAGTCTCCGAATGAACATACTTCCAGACTTCTAATATTTAAAAGTAATGGTTTTTTTAAAGCTTTCATACTGTTCACATATATTCTTAAATTAAAACATCAAGAATCTCAAGAAAATGTCATGAATTTTTTTTCAAGGAAATAATCTTGTTGACAGCATTTTTTTTTCATGTGTAGTAAAAAGCTCAGTGGTCATTCAATCAGGTCATGAGGTTGGACAGTAATCCAGAATATGATCAAGTGGTAGATCCGAGATGCGACATGAACCACAGGGAACAAGTAAGCTGCTGAGAAGGTGGATAAGCACACCTCATGTCACTTACCACCATCAGCACCCATCTTTCATGGCCTCCCTATAGCTATATATGGTGTTTTTTTAAGAGTAGCTGTTGGAGCATAGATCATGGATGGGTCTGGTTGCAACCCCAAATAGGCTATGTCCATTCTATGAAACTATCTATAGGTGTCCTTGAAACACAGTGGTGTGGTTAATCTCCCCAGTGACACAGCTTCAAGTACCATTCAGTCACTTGACTTTCTATGGAAACGAATATGGCTAACTTAAGAATATGTGAAGACTCACAAAGGTCTTAACTGGTTGGTTAAGGATGTACATGGAAAAAAATTGAATAATCAGGCAGAGTAGTTCTAAAGAAAGACAGACTAATAGACTCATGGCCACAACATTTGAAAATCTTTGTATCCGTATCAGAGAACAACCAAGTAGACTGAATGATTCAGCTAGCTGATACATCTAGCCTCCATTGTGGCATCACCAGTGCTGGTACAACGTAGGTGTGAATGCAGCCTTCATGGCAACAAAAATAAAGGCCATGTTTGGACCCAATACATGGCCTTCTGCCCACTATGGCTGGTGTTGAAGCCTTTCAGTTACAGAGCATTTGATCATGTAGGTAGCACTGCTATTATAATGTAACTCCCGTGCTTAGCTCTTAAGAAAAGTAGTCACTTGATGGCAAATTAACTTCATTGGATCCTTGCCAACAGAGAAAGGACATCAAATATTTTGATACTAACTGATTTATATTGTGGTATATATTGCTTTTTTGCCACAAACTTGACCAGTATCATTGTAGGGGTTTCTAAAGTATGACCCACCTATACAGAATACTACGCACTATCACTTCGGGTCTACTTTATAGAAAAAGAAATGTAGCGTTGGATACTGTCTTAGTTAGGCTTACTATTGCTTTGATGAAACACCATGACCAAAAGCAAGATAGGGAGAAAAGGATTTATTTGGCTTACACTTCCACATCACTGTTCATCATCAAAGGAAATCAGGACAGGAACTCAAGTAGGGCAGGAACCTGGAGTCAGGAGCTGATGCAGAAACCATGGAGGAGTGCTGCTTACTGGCTTGGTCACCATAGTTTGCTTAACCTGCTCTCTTATAGAACCTAGGACCACCAAACCCAGTAATGGCACCACCTACAATGGACTNGGCCCTCCCACAACAATCACTAAATAAGAAAATACTCTACAGGCCAATTTTGTGCAGGCATTTTCTCAACTGAGGCTCCCTCCTTTCCAGTGACTCTAGCTTGTGTCAAGTTGACATAAAACTCGCCAGCACAGATACTGAATTTGGAATCCAATGGTGCTATCATGTGCTGCTCCACTCAGAAGTTTCTGACACGTTATAGGTATGGACTGAGCTTCAGAAGGCACCACTGAAATGCTGCCATGGAGTGCAGATTCCTTGAAGACGAGTTACTGTATATAATCCAGGATACTGTCTGCATGAGAATGGTCATTAGGTGGTGCTCTGCACCTATACACGAATAGGATGCACAGGTCTAGGAACCAAGGTACTAAATTAGGGGTACTTTACTTAGGGAAAGTACACTTCCCATCCCTGCACATCTAGGTTTTGTGATTCTAGAGGTCCTCACTTGATGAGAGAGCGTCTATACTTCTGCCAAAGAGCACAGTTACAGTCCCATTAAATATTAATCTATGACTACTCCTGACACTTTGGACTCCTCATTATTCCAAGAAACCAATTGGCAGAGAAGAATCACCAGACTGGCAAGTTTATCACGCTGATCATCCAAAGCAGGGAGTGCTGCTTTTATGCATGAAAAGGTAGAAAAGTATCTGACGGGCACATGATCCATTATGGCAGCTTTTGGAACTCCCCAGCCCATCTTTGATAATGAATGGACAAGTCTAGTAGCCACATCCCAAGAAAGGCATGGTGACCAGCTAAATGTCTGCATTTCCCAAGACCAGAAGAAGTTCTGCACAATGATGAGAGGGCTCTAGAATGAATAAAAGTAGATAAGGAGTTTCTGTGTAAACCTCAAAAGCATCTAACGTCCGAGATCTCTCTGCATCCCATTGACCTTCCTCTTACAAGCTTCCCACAGGACAAAAGAACATCCAGAACCCTGGGAGAAGGCAGCCCCCTAATTTTCTATCTGAAAGAGTGGATCTAAGCAGGCACAGANGGGCTGTGAGGCTACAGTTACACAGGTTTCAGGGACTCATTCTCCACACAGCAAGACTTGGTTGCTGAGAACTCCGTTTCTCCTATCCCTTGGAAGGAAGGCCTGGAGCAAGGAAACCACCATTTTAAAATTTATCTCCCAGCTCTCTAGGGCTGCTCTTATGGAATGACTGTGTGTGACTGCAAAGGCCCAGTTCCGTTACCTGAGTATGACACAAATTTGAAAGCACATCCAGGCGCCAAAACACCCGTAAGAGCAAACCTATTCTCTGAAGTCAACATCTCCCTCTGCCCAATCAATTCTGCCATCCCTAACTCCCTTCTAGATATCACTACAAAGGGCACATCCCATAAATATCTGCACACAGACCTCTATCTCAGAGGCTGTCTCCTGAAGAATGTGACCCCAGGTCCATTGGTTCAGTGTTTCACACTTTTGTCATCCATTCTGTCCTAAGGAAGGGCAGTTGCATATACAACATAGACCTTTTGAAAAACATATTCAGGTAAATGAATAAAGTATATACATGTTACTTTTTAATAGAGAGCAGCTGCATTTTCCAGGTATAAATTAGCAAACAGTGAAATAATAGAATGTCATCTCTATTAAATTAAGTTCAAGTGCCAAGTATTAGCTCTATCTCAAAATCAGATGCTGCTAGTTTTTTTACTTGCTTCCATTTGCTTCCATAGATGTACTTACTGGTCTTTGTTGCTGCTGTTGTTAACGTTGAAAAGAGCCATAGTACCTGGCAAGTACTGCTCCCTGGAAAAGGAAAAACACACAGTGAGAGCACATGGCTGCCATTCTCATGGTAAGCAAACCGCCTTAAAACACGAATGACTTACAATTCAATACTCACTTCATATCATCCAGATTACTATGTAAAAATACCAAACTTCTGTGAAGCACAGCTTGCCAGAAACTAGTGCATTGAACCAAAGTGGTTAGTAAATGACTATTGGTCAAGGTTCGTACCAAAAATTAGTAACATCTTTGACCTTGGGTGAACCAAGCTGGATGGCACTGATTTCCACCAAAAGACCCCCAAATAGTCAGAGAAGACAGAAAGAGGGGGAACAAATACTTTAAAGAAATACAGTGGAAAGCTATATTTAGTCACAGGAAGAAATAAAAAGAGGGAGAAANATAACAAAAAATAAGATACATTGCGTAGGATAGGAACTACTAAGGATCGGAACTACTGATCGGTACTATACCACACTCCTTCAACCTTGAATGGCTTCAGGGTTGAACATGACTACTTTACTTCCCTTTGGACATTACACTTTTCTAATCTCACACTACATATCCTGGGAGTAGGCTCTACCAGACATAGCAGTTTCGAGAATGATAGCCCACCCTCTCATATGTAGTTGTTCCAGGACCCAGGATGAATTCAAAAGAAGTATGAAATCAAGGGAATGTGGAAAACCAGACCCACCCAAGACTTTCTAAGAGGCCCTCATGATAAGACAAAGGGAGCTTTAGTTCTCTGTCATTGTCTAGGAACAGACTTGGCAAGGCCAGTCTGAGACTAGAGCCAGTTCCTCGAAGGAGTCAAGATTGTAGTCTCTGAAGACCCAACTCTGCCCCCTGGGTTGGATTATCAGTTCTGAGGCAGCTGTGTCTGAGGTATCTCTTTGCCAACATTGTCTGATTTGGCTCTCTGCTGTCCTTGGCCATTTTCTTCCTGCAAATAGTACATATAATGCTGAAATTCTTAATACACTTGCTTGGCATAGTCATCAGCTTGTGCAAGAACTCCTGGTCCCGGTTATNGCTTTTGTCTTCTCTATTTCTCATCTTTATTTCCCATCCCGGTCCTCCTCCTCGACATCTAGCTATTTGGGACCCTTATTCCTGCAGGATAAGGTCAAGGGAGGTAATGGGGCAAGTCTGAGGAACAGGCATTAGTCTCAGAGAACATGATGAGGCATATTTATGACTGGGAACCCTGTGGCCATGAAGAATTAGACATCAGGGGTTTTCCAAGAGAGGGCAAAGGTAAGGAACAGAAATAGCAAGGTACTCATGAGATCTTGCATAATATCTCATTGACAAGAGCATTTGTCAAGCCATTCTGTAGAAGGAACAGAAGGCTTTTCATTCAAGTGATATTTAAAAGACGCAGACTGGAGGGTAGATGACCCTGCTCACCTCTGGGATGGTCCTCGCCTTCTGTGTGAGCTGTTTCTAAAGAAAGAGTCCTCACTCTCTGCTTCAGACAGAGAGGCATTGTCGTCATCGTCAGAAAAGGAGCTGCCGTCCAAAGGGAAGCAGAGATGAATAGGATTCATGGTTTAACCAGTGCCACTCCATCACTTTCCACCCCTCTTCAGACTACCCCACAACATGTTTAATTAGCATGAGGGAGGAGCATAGCATTCCATAGACTGTGTGCCCAATGAAGGCTAGGAATATACTCTACATCTTCCGCATCACTATTGTTTAATGTCCTGGTCATTGCCAACATTTATCCAATAGGAAGTGTAGTATCTAATTTTAGGTTATTTTACACGTGTGAATGAACTGCCACTTCCTGATAGTTCCTTCCATTAAAAGAAAGTTCTATGACACACACATATTCTATTCACTAATGGGTAACTATTTTAAATTATACTATTAAACTCTATTATTAGACTTCATAGTCTCTATACCTTCCCACATTTATATATAGCAATGTCATCTATTTAGACTTTCTATTTCCCATAGGGAAAGGGTATTTATGAGTAAAGAATATCTGTCATAGTCACTAATAGGTGCTTCCATAAACTACACACCACAATATTCTTCAAGTGATAAACAAGTAATACTGTTCCAAAGGAGAAATAAATTCCACCAAGTTAAATAGATTATAGACTTGTGACGAATTACAAAGTTAAATTGAAATCAAACCTAGGTAAGTTTAAAAACCCAAAAAAGTGCTTGTCTTAAAAATCATGGGAAGGGGTATAGATTCACCTGCANGCTCCATTTTCCATCCGTCGGATTTCCTTTTCAATAGCTGGTACAATTGCATTGGGAATATTTACAAAGGAGTGCCATGTATTGATAATATTTGTCTTCATGGTTAGTTTAATATCTGAGAAGAAACAAAACTCGTTAAAGAGAAGACTTTTTTATGTTTACATGTATAACCCTGCTTCACACCACAGGGGCAATGCTGTGACAACAGAGCTCTAGTGAGCAGAACAAAGTGTTNAAGCTGTGGTTTTTCAACTGAGCCACGCTGTTCCACACCTCTGTGCCTTTGCACATGCAGCCCTGGGACCGAGTCTAGGCAGGAGTTACCCATCTCTCAAGTCCATTGCAAGGACTCCTCACCCTTAAGAAAATGAATCACATCCCCCCTTCTCTGCTTACAGCAATGTACACACATTGGAATAAATCTCTCATATACTAAACCATCATGCATTCCATCTTCAGAGCTACACTGTAACCTCTGTAGAGACCTTTGTCACTATGGCAGCATGCTTGGCATATAATAGATGTTCAATAAATGGCTACTCATTGAACAAATCTTCTTTTGTTTTCTGTGGTGAGGACATGTTATTGTTGTTTCTTTGATGTTGTGAATGGAACCTAGGGCCTTCTACATGTTAGACATGCTCTCTACTGCTGAGTTCTATTTCCAGCCTCAAATCTTGTCCTTACATTTTAAAAACTATACTCATATAACTTTTCCTGAGAAGTTATTAGCATTCGGGGAAATTACAATGATTTTTGAAACAGTTGTTAGGGTGTTAAATACGGCAAATGACCCACAGCACCCAATCCTCTCCCTTTATGATGTGNTTTTGTGGGCCACAAAGACAGAATGAACCAAAAATATCTGCATTTCCCAGACTCCTATCAGTTCAGATTCTCAGGGTCTTTGAGGATTAGACAGTCATANATGCATCTATGCTACTTGGAAAGCAGAACTGAGATAAAAAAAAAAAACAGCCAGCAAGAACAGTCAAGGGGATCATTGGGTTTTCTAAGGCAGAAAGAACAGGGCATTCAGTTTATACTGGGGGAATATAGCAAGAATTCAGAGCCTCTCAGATAAAAACCACTGCAGTATAAGTGATTCCCTGAGCTCTGGCTCACAATCTCGGGGACANGTTCCTGTATAACNGCTCCAGTGGCAACTTTCTCACTAACCTCCCAGATGACAGAAGAAGCTCCTCTGCGGGCCAGGTCTGGGATGCTGTGTGGGAACCAAGCTTGGAACTCAGTCTGGAGCCTATTGCCTCAAGCTTTGCAGTGACCATGAGGTCCCCCAAATTAAAGCTAAGAAGAAGAGGAGGAGAAGAGGGGGTGCAAGGAAGAATTAGCTTTTGAAAACAAGTGACTTCTTTTCAGAATACTGTAAAACACGGTCAAAATGAGAATAAGGGAAGAGATTAGACAGAGAGACTATAAACGGAAAACAAGCAGGAAGGTGGAAAAGTGGGAGAGGAAAAGAAAGGCTGATGCATTATCCAGATTTTATTATTTGGGGAAAATATGAGTAATATTGGCTCTGGGAAAGGTACTTGCAATGAGAACCCAACTTAGACTCCTGGAACCCAATGTCAGGCAGACTTGGAATTTGTCTGCAATCCCAGAACTTGGGAAGCAGAGACAGGATCCTTTGGCAACTGGCTAGCTAGACTGACCAAATTAATGAGTTCTGGGTTCAGAGGAGAGACTCTGCCTCAATGTAGAAGATGGAGAGGGATCAAGGAAGGAACCTGGCATCAACCTTTGGTCTCCACATGTATGTTCAGCCATGCATGTACACACACATATTAATATACACATGCAAACATGCATACACACACCACATACACAGACATAATAAAGTAGAACATTAACGGCCAAACTTTTCTGTNGTGGTTTGAAGATGTGTGTAATATTTCCCATAGTTTACTGCAACGTTTCCTACTAAACTTTCAAGACAATGAGAATATTTTCTCCTAAAATGTATTCATAGGTCATTTATTGAAGGACCAAAAATCACTACAAAGTATGTCCCAAGTTCACAAGTGTGGTAGTTTGAATGTAATTGGCCCCCATAATTTCATAGGGAGTGGCACTACTAGGAGGTGTGACTTTGTTGGAGTGAGTATGGCCTTGTTGGAGGAAGTGTGTCACTGTAGGGTGGGCTTTGAGGTTTCCTATGCTCAGGATACCACCCAGTATGTCTCAGTCAACTTCCTGTTGCCTTCTGATCAAGAAGTAGCCCCACCACATCAGCCTGCATGCGGCCATGCTGCCCACCATGATGATAATGGACGGAACCTCTGCAACTGTAAGCGAGCCACCCCAATTAAGTGTTTTCCTTTGTAAGAGTTGCTGTGGTCATGGTGTCTCTTCACAGCAGTAGAAACCTTAACTTAAACTATAATAAAATAAAAAAATAACAAGATGAGAAGAGACTTAAAGAAAGGTGAAGTTGGGCCAGCAGACAGCT